>MU843464.1:87381-276997 GCA_030867255.1 Colletotrichum somersetense | reverse complement strand
GGGGGGGGGGGGGGGGCGCTCAGTAAGCAATGACAGCGAGATGCGTCCAATTCCAATGTCCCGCTTTGAGTGGTGGTTTCTCCTGCCCCCCACCACTACCGAGGCAATCGTGTTCTGCATGCGGGCTGAGGTTGCAGCGAAGACCAGGAGCTTTTATCCAACGAGGAAAATGAAAGCGAGCAAATATCGAAAGGGGAGAGGAAAAAAAAAGACCATTCTAGACCATGCCCCCCCCCCCTCCCTCCGCTCCCCGAGGCCGTGGATCGGTGGGAATTGGTTCATCTTGGACAATCGCTGGGCTCGCGGCAGAAAACAAGGGGCTTGTCTGTCTGCCTGCCTGACCTTTTTTTTCCTTTTTTTCCTTTTTTTCCCTTCCGTAAACCGACAAATGCAACTTGGTCATGGCCGACCTTGAATGAACCGTCAGGCTGATGGGACTAGTTCATCATCGCCTCCCTCCATCAAACTCCAGCCGCAACAACTGTGGCCCGCCAGCCGCTTTGGTTTGGCACAGGTACGAAGCGAGCCCTGGAGGATTCTTGATGGCTTGTCTAGAGGCCTAGTAAAGCCTAGACAGGCGCTCCAAGCCCTACCGGGGACGCCACTACCGCAGTTCTCGAGGCTGATCACACGCGGCGGCTTGCAGACACCCTTGGCATATTGGACTTGGCCACCACCCTTCTTCTTCAAACACCCCTTGACCGCGGCAATGCTTTATTTGTCAAACACCTACCTACTTCGTCTGCTAGGCACCTCATAAGCTTGTCTGCCTGCCCAATGACGGTCGCCCTTGCGCCGACCCCCCCCTCTACGAAGTAAAAGTAATCACACGCGACTTCCGGGGGGTCGATGCTGTGTCAGCAACATGGGTGGCATCCGTAAAACGGGCTGAACGGGTCTTTTGGGCCAACGGGAACCCGGGGGAACCCGTCGATATGCAGTCGGTTCACTTGATTTGGTTCGCCTCAATGCTTGAACCGGCAGTAGTTCTGCTGCAACTCGAGTGACTTTTGTATGTATATGCATATACCACCTACCGGCCTGGTCGCAGCGAGACATCGATAATCTTCTCCGTGTCTTGATACAGGGTGTGGTGGTGTGTGCACAGTTGGATACCACCCCCGCCGGACGCTACGTGGACCAAGCCGTGATAAACCCAGCGATCCCCGGGCTCGCGTGTATCATTTAACCCTCCCAACTCGCTTCTCTGCTCGAGTCCGACACCTCCCACGACTATCAGGTCCTGGCCTGCACACAACATCACTGAGCTCCTCTTGCGAGGTCAAGTCGCGCTCGGCTTCGAAACCAACCCACCTGGCCGAGCATCCGCAAAAGCGTTTGCCCGTCTTTCCTGTCGTTTACCGCCGAAATATTACGCCCTGTCTAGTACCGCCATGCCGGGGGTTTTCAACTATTTCCTGGGGGCCGCCCTCCTCCTGGCCTCTCCAGCGACTTGTCTCACGGCGTGGTGGACAGCGCTGAGTCCTCACCTGGCCATGCAAAACCTGACAACGGGCAACATCATGTACACTGCTTGCAACAGCAACTCCACGCCCATCTTCCCCACCGACGGTCTCAACTTCTTTCGCCTTCAGAGAAAGCCTCGAATCGGCACATCGCTGGCCGCCGCCGGATGGTACGACGTCGAGGGAAAGACGACGGTGGTAGGTCTGGCAACGTCAATCACCACGTGATGCCGTCATTGACATGCTTCCGCAGGCTTCCATGTTTTTCCAAGCCGAAGATGGCTCTATAGTGAACGGCTACTACGTCTGCGACTTCGCCACGGGCCATTACGTCCTCAAAGGCGAGTACACAGTCTCCGCGACGGCCGGCGTCGAATCCATCCACAACGAGACGGGCTTGTCGGTCGAACTGCTAGGCGCCGAGGATGGATACCGCGTCTTCTTCCACGACGAGAACAAGAGGGTAAATGTCTTGTCATACACGACCAAGACCGACTGGCAGCTCAAGGACCCCGTCTCGCAAGACGCCGTGGGAGGAATGGCCCTGACATCGGCGCACTCTGGCCAGCTGAACATATCCGTCGTCTATACCAAAGACGCGGAAAACTTTGAAACCGCAAGGTTCTTCAAAGATGCGACATGGCGCCTTGGTACGTTCTCCCCATCACCGTCGTCGTAAACGGTGCAACCGCTGACTGTCGCCAAGACACACTGCCTCGACCCCTTGTCGGTGGCCTGGTGAACGGGAAAACAAACGCGTCCGACATCGTCCTCGATCCGTCTCTCAAGCCCAACTTCACGTTGCCGGCTTTCGCAAGCAGCCTGACTGGACTGGACATGATAATCGATCGGGCCAATGTGCGCAGCATCCTCTATGTGGGAACCGATTCAAAGCTGCACCAAGTATCGGACGTCGACGACCAATGGAAGCTGATGCCGGACCAGGACCCAAGCCGGTGGCCTGTGGCGGACACGGCTGATGGACCTTTTGCGGCCACAAGTAATTACGAGACGAACGAAGCGTGGGTATGGTACCCGTCCAACGGCAAGTTGGCACAGCTCTACCAGGGCAGCGATGGATCGTGGACGCAAGCCACAACGGTGCCCAGCGTCAACGCCACGGCAGCGGCGTCACCAAATGAGGCGGAGAAGCCGGTTGTGCTTTCAGCCGGGGCCAAGGCAGGCATTGGCATCGGCATTTCTTTGGCAGTCGCCGCCGTTGCCGGTTTCGGTCTTTTCCTTCTCAAGCGAAGAAGACGAAAACAGGCGGCGGCGGCGGCTGAGGCGGCCCGTCTCAAGGAGGCGGAAGCCATGGCCAACGGGTGGGGCGCCCCTTCGCCGATGGAGAAGCACGGGTCCGAGGTGTTCGAGGCGGACGCCTCGACGGCCCCACAAGAGCTGATGGATACGGTCGAAAGGTACGAGCTCGTAGGTGAAGGGCACTGGAGAGAAATGGACGCGACAGGGCAGAACGGGGCCAGGAGAAGCATCGGAGGCTGGAGAGAGGCGCAGAAAGTTGCGGGGATGCCAGACGAGAGGAAGTAAGGTCGCGAAGCGGACTAGGGAGTGAGTAATGACCATAATGACTGAATATGATAATGATCCACACTTCCACCGGAGCGTTCGAAGGCTGTTTTTAGTGTATGAACGATGTATATCCATGGCTAACCCACCCAGCAGGCCGCTTCGGCCGCATAGGACTCCCATGCTTCAGTAGCCTCAAACAGTCGGCTTCTACTGCTCTGGCGTACTGAGGTACAAATATAAGGCGATACCTCATGAGGCCACCAGGCTGCTCTGACGTACAAGCCTAGCAACTCGACTTGTGGTTGACAATGGAAGCCTGTCAAGTTTTGGCTCGACTTGAGAGAGCCTTGGTTGTCAAAACTTGGGGTTTCACATGGTACCCCTGACTGCTCAGCATTGGTTGCACGTGGGCAAAGGGCACATTGTACGCGAGCGACTGATGAGGCTATACATGGTCCGTAGCAAGCTGGGTGAGTGAGTGAGTGACATTCAGGAGGTATTGTTCGTGGCGTGTAAAGGTGTGCTTTGTAGTCGCCGACAAACGGCTCCGTGCAGTGCTGAAGCGATCCCGAAAAGGGAGAGATGGGTTTTTTTTTAACAGAAAAGATGATAAAATAAATAAATAAAAAAGGCCAACTAGGATGGTGTCTCATGATGGTATGGGATGCCGCTGCATAGGTATCGGACCAGCTCGTGGACGGGCCGGATGATGGCATGTCTTTGTCCAGGGTCCTCCAGGGTATCGTGATGGTCCAATCAGGGATGGCTTTCCTAGCACCATCCCATCCCATCCCACGAGTCGAGGTGCGGATGTGATGGCCTCGAGAGCTGCCGTGTAGTGTACAGCAGACCTCCTCACTTTCTTGGGATGGGCATCTGACTAGCGGGACAGGAGAATTCGTCATCGGGTCAGGCTCTCGACTGATGGGCTGGCGCCGACGATCAGGCTGAGGTGGGAGCAGCGATACCCCGGCCTGGTCGGCGAGAACCGAAGCCTAACTGCGGGGACTTGGCGGCAAACATTTGACGACGACACGGTGACTTGCTCGGTCAAACGATGGGTTTGGGTTGGTGGCAGCACGGCACAGCGTCCATGGGGCAATCTACCTAGTGTCGGAACTTGTTATAGCCTTCCTCATAGGCGGTTGAAGAACGGGCGGATGCAACACGATGATGGAAAGTGTAGATTTGAACAAGGAAAAACCAGCGAGGAACAGGGCGCACGCAATGTTGGCCCAGACAGACAAGGCAGCACGGTAGCCGGCAGTTGTCAGGATCCCAGTATTTCGGGTTGGGAAACGGGCAATGGTGGCCAAGGTAGGTGGTAGGTAGGGTGGGTTGCTGCAAAATGTGTCGCTGCGGTTCCAGCCGTCTCTATTGCTGTCTAAAAGCTGCTTTGGCGTAAAGAAAGAAAAGCGCGAATGCGGATAGAGTGAGGGGGGAGCAGAGCAGAGCAGAGCCAAAGGAAGGTGACGGTGTGGATTGGGAAGACGGTGGCAGGCGGGACAGGACTGGCTGGGGTGGGATGCGGGATTACGTCAGTGTCTTTTTGGGTGATGGACTGGAGACTTCCATTAGGTAGGTATGAATGTGACGGGGCTGCATGTGGAGGAAGAGGGGGCAGAGGGGAGGAGGGGAAGAAGGAAGGTACCGTATCTTACTACCTACAGTACCTGACCTGCCTACATAGTCGGTACGATATGCAAGGGCAAGGAAGGAGGGGAGATGACAGTCGCTGTTAAGTGTCAAGCTGAAAGCTATGCCTGCCTGCCTGCCTGCCTGCCTGCCTTCCGTGTACACATGGAGTAGGTATTTCATTCCTGCTTGCGAGACGCCCAAACCAAGACGGGCAAGACGAGACTGGGAAGAAGGACTGAAGGACGTGAGTGAGGTGGACGGAAAAAGTTGGACAGTTGCGAACGGTGCCCCACTCTTTTGGTCGTCTTAGCTCCTTCCCGTCCTTTCCACTATTAGGACATGTTCCTTGGCCCCCTGGTTTCACCGGAATCCCCAGCAATAGCAGCGAAATGCTAAGATCTAAAATCAGGTCTTTTGGGGAAGCCGATCCAGGGACACGAGGGTGGCTTCATTGCATTGTCATGAACTTGCTTGGGGTGGTATTGCAAGGCAAGGCAGGATGGAACGCCGGCCGAAGCAGCAGGGAGGGCCAACCAGCTGTGCCTGCCTGCCTGCCTGCCTGTTCCAACGTCTGTGGTAGAGAGAGCGGAGCGGAACGCGTGTGCATGGAAAGACACTGCCTCGCAGTTGCAGTTATGGTAGGTACTGCTGCATACTTAGGTACCCCGGGGTGTACATCGTACCTGTACAGGCAAGTGGGTAGGGTTTGGTGTTTTGTTCAGCAAGAGCAGACGAGAGAGAAGGGAAGTGCTGCTTTCCGGCATGTCTTTCAACGTCCTTTTCCTCTAATTACAGTCCAAATAAATGCCACGGTCAACTCAACATTTCGGTCCGAACCGACGTCATGCTGTATGTATCTTTGAGGTTTCTGTCATGACAGACATCCGGGCTGAGAAGATGACTAGATTCGTCCAGTGCTCTGGTCCCATGCACCTCAACCTGCATGCAAGCCACTGGTCTTAGCAACCACTATTGGGCACCGGATATCGGTGAGAATCCAGGCGCCCATTGCCTGTTTCGGCATCTCCTTGGCCTGCACCACCACCATTACCATTACCATTACCACCACCACCGCCGCCGCCATCATCATCAATTATCAACATCACCAGAGCCCAAGTGGATGCCTCCACGGACTACCTTTTGCATCACGCTTCTACGCGTCTCGGTGTCTTTCTTTGGCCTGCCGGCAGTTTCTTCCGCTGCAATCCATCCATCTGCCCGTCATCTATCGCTCTCCCGTCGGCGTCTGCTGCTTGCTTTTGCTGCTCCCCAACTGCTTTCCGTATGTGTGTGTGTGCGTATGTGCATGGTATCGATGGATGGCCCAGGACAAAACGCTATTTTGCAGTCTGAACCGTTGATTCCCGGGCGTCTAGGGCCTTCTCCCGTTCCCGCCATATGCTTCCGTCTCTGCCTTATTTGGCTGGGCATCATCCAAGGGTCGCTCGCCCAACTCCTCACGATAGGGCCTCTTTACCGCCACAACCAGACCAGTCCGGGCAGACAAGCATTTTGCATTCCAACAGTCCAGTCCAGTCCAGTCTGCCTGCCTTTCTTCAGGGACCTGATATCTGAATCGAACATCAACCCAAATTGATTAACTGCCCTGCACACTACACACTCTATACCCAGGACCCGGGCCACCCTCCATCACATTTGCGACGCCATCCCTACCGTCTCGCTTCCCGCAGCAAGCAACTGACTTTAGACAAAACGTCGGGAGTACCCCTGCTTGGTGACAGCGCGGCGCATGCCCACAGCAGGGAGGGGAGGGATTCGAACGAACTCGACAGAACTCGGCTGGACACTCACTCGCTGCGCTGCGCTGCCCACGCTGAGAACAGGCTCGCACCCCGTTGCTCTTGAGCCGGCCAACCCCTCCCATTTCTGCACCACCCCGTCCCTCTCTCTCTCTCTCTCTCTTCATCTATCCCCAGCCAGCGCTGCCTACGAAATCCTTCCCGAACGCCCAAGAGCAGCACAGCCGCACGCAGCCTGCTTACTTGCTTGTTGGCACGCCGCCCTATATCACCTGCCGGCCGACTTTATTACATTAGGTACTAAGGTACGTTACCACCTTACCTTGCCCACTTACATCCATACCTACCTACCTACCTACCTACCTACGCCCATACATACATAGCCTGCTCGTTCTGCTGTGCTATGACGACGTTGCTCCCACTCTGACTCTTTTTTCCTTCTTCCCTCACTCGCCCGCTCACATCCTCGCTCCATCCTTCTCTTCTACACCCCCTCTTCTCACTCCCTCCCTCACCAAGCCGGCTCACCTCTACTCGGCCCGGCCTCAGACCAAAGTAGATCGATCCTCCACTGCCCTGCGTCTTGTCGCGCTACAAGAGACGTCTGGCTCATCCTCTTCTTTTTCAGGGTCGCTTCTCCCCTTTGTGCACGATACTCGTGTCTTTCTTTGTTGCCTAGTGTTGCCAACAGCGCTCACGCTACCGCCTGCGCTACGCTATCGATACTGCTTACTACTACCCCGCCATTCATCCCACCTACCCAGAGAAACCCTCAGACATTCACACGCCCGGACGCCTCTCCGCCACACCTATTCTCTCCCGAGCCGAAAGCCGTTTGCGCCTGCCTAGGAAAACATGGCTTACCGGTCCACCGACTTTGAGGAGCGTTTTTACGAGGACGGACCCCGCCGACAGCGGCCCGACAGCCGTGTTGCCTTCAGTGAAGTTGACGTCCGCGTCAAAGAGCGCGAGCGCGAACGTGAAGGTGACCGCCTCCGTTTCTTGCGCGAGGAGCGCGCTCCCGAAGCAGGCGCTCTGGTCCTTAGCCGTCGAGAGGTTGAGTCCAGAGAGCTGTCACGGCCCCGTCACCGCTCTCCGAGCCCTGTGTACCGCGAGCGGATCGTCCGCAGAACCCGCAGCTTGACACCTCCTCCGCCTGCCCAGCACGAACACGTGCGCATTTCTGAGCGCGAACGTGAGATTCGCAGCCCGTCCCGTGGCCCTCCTCCTCAGGAGATCCGGGCTCGATACGTTGAACGCCAAAGGTCGCCCTCTCCGCCTCCTCCCGCCAGGGAGCGTAGCCGCGTGGGCGTCCGCATCGTCGAGCGCGAGAGAGAAAGGGAGCGGGTGCCGTCTCCTTCGCCCTCGCCACCCCCACCACCACCCCAGCCTCAGGTCATTCGTGGCCCCACGATCGAGCGGGAGGTCATTACCCACTACAGAGACATTGATCATGGTGAGTACAAGCAGCGCCAGCAGGAACCGACAAGGGCCCGGCAAGGTCTAATGTATTCAGGTGTCACCCGTGTGCCCAGCCCGCCGCCTCCTCCTCGTCCCGCTTCTCGGGCCAAGGCCCGTACCGAAGAACGGGAGCTGGACATCGACATCACCACGTCTCGCAGGGGAACCGACATTGACATTCACCGGTCCCAAAGCCGCCATCGCTCTCCTAGCAGGGAGCGCAGGTCTCCCGCTTTCCAGGACCACAGAGAGCTTGTGCTGAGCACCGACCGCCTCCGGATTGACGACCGTCACTACCATAGCGGATCGCGCCGCAGAGCCCACTCGGCGGCCGCTCGGACGCCAGTCGAGGAGGAGTCGGAATACATCACCTCCAAGATCGATTCGCGCGGCAAGATGGGCGAGGCCTGGAACGGCGCCACCAAGGACTGGGCCATCATCGACGTCCCGCCCGGCACCGAGCGCGTCCGTATGGACGGTGTGGGCGGCGGCTCTGCCGAGGTCACTTGGCAGCGCTACAACGGCGTGAGACGTGCCAAGTTCATCCCCGAGCGAGACGGCGCTCCAATCTCGACCCCGCTGCCCGAGCCCTCACCCCGAGACTCGCGGGACCGTCTCAGCCTCCAGGTGTACGACCGCGAGACGGAGATCGAGATCGAGAAGACCAAGGACCGCGCCCCGGCCCGCCGTCAACCGTCAAAGCGCAACGAGATGTGGACGGAAATCACAAAGGACCTCGTCACTCGCGACGCCATCATCGAGCTCGGCTACGACTTTGAGGAGACCGAGTACTTCTTCTACATCATGCAATACCTGAAATATGTTAGTCCCCAGCCCCCGGCCACCTCGTAAGATAGACCAGCCGTGCTAATAAGAACTCAGGACGACGTGCTCGAGCTCGTCCAGGTGTCGGACGACATCCGCCGCTTCCGTAAGGACCGCGTCCGCGAGTACGAGAGGGAGTGGGTGCACGACGAGTGGGACCGCCGGTCTCACCACCACCACCACCACCGCCACCCGCCAAGCAAGTACGACGACGAACGGATTTACGAGCGCGAGGTCGTCTACGACAGCCAGCGGCCCCGTCGTTGGTAAGCATTGCGCACACACAGTGACCTCGAGGACACACATGAACCGGGCGCCCAGCCGCCGTCCGGCCTTGTGAGCCTGGGATGGGACAGACAGACAGACAGACAGACAAACAGCCTGTGATTGGGTTCGAAAGATACAGAGCACATCGACGTTGAATGAGATGTGCTGCCATCAGAGGGGCCGGATCTCGATCTGTTTGAGGGGTATGAAAACTTATGGCGGGCATGTCTTCTTTACATCCCAAATCTGTTGTTGAAGGAGTGTGAGGGGGGGTTTTCTGCCTGGCACCATGTGTAACGATTTATGAATACAAATTCGCAGCGGCGGACAAACAGGGCCGGAGTTTTAGATTGTATTAGGAGCAAATAACGATCTTACGACTAGACAACTGATAAAGGACGTGTGAACAAGCCCGGCCCCCATTCGGTTTTTTCTTCCTCCCCCCCCCTTTTTTTTTTCTTTTTTCTTTCTGGGGTGCGTGTGTTGGTGGACACCTTTGGGTTCTCGTCTCGTGTGAGAGAGCAACCTTGGCTGGGACGTATGCGTCTTCGTATATTTAGTGAGGAGTTGCCCGAGACCAACGTGTGCCTGTGTGTCGAACCATTGATTTGGGGGGGGTGGGGGGGGGGGGGGCGTCGTTCGATCGCAGACGCCCGGACGGTGACGGGTACGGGAGGCCACGGGCCCGGGCCTGCGTCGGTCATGCGTCGGTCCGTTCGGCGGCGGCGGCGGCTCTGGCCGCAGAAGCACGTCCTCCCGCCCTCGGAAGACTCTTTTCGAGGATAAAGTTCCAGCGGACATGGGGTGGTTTTTTTTACGCTTACACACACACACACGACAGACCAGTCCGTCCGTCCGTTCGACCGATGCGTTTCGTTCGACACTTCGCCCCTAAAGTCAAATCAGTCGCCAAACCTTAGCTGTGGCCCTCCGAGGCGGGTATCAAGAAAGCGACATCTGCATTAAACGAACTATCGTCGGCTACCTATCCCGATTCAGAAGAAAAAAGGGATTTTCTTTTCCCTCCCCCCCCTTTTCTTTCCCAGGGTTCCATGACCTTCTCCGGTCCAGCAAACAAACGAGCAGCAACGTAGGAAAACAAGTAGTATACAGACCTTTCCCCTTCTACTACCGCAGCGTGGGGATGTTGCGGGCCGCATCGACGGGTATGAGCTTAAAAGAACAAATATGGAGACGACAGGGGCAATAGATATATAGACATCCGCGCGGGGGCATTTGCCCGTGAAAGCCAGCCTTCACCTCGCGACAAAATCTGGCCCCGTACCGAAAGGCTCACTTGCGGGAACGGCTGGCGCGGGTGGACGTGGGCTTCTCGGCAGCGGGGGCAGCTTTCTTACCGCCCTTGGGCGCCGACCTGCCCTTCTTCGGCGCGGGCGCCTCCTCCTCTTCAGCCTCGGCCTCGGGCGCTTCCTCGCTCTCCTCGACCTTGGCCTTCTTCGGAGCGGCCTTTTTCCCAGCGCCGCGCTTGGGCTTAGGAGCTTCTTCTTCCTCCTCCTCATGGTCCATCGCGGAATCGGACTCCTCCTTGACGGCGGACTTTCGGGCTCCGCGCTTCGCCTTGGGCTTGGGCTTCTCGTCCTCTTCAGACTCGGCCTTCACCGCAGCGGCGGCAGCCTTGCCACGCTTCGCCTTGGGTTTGGGCTTCTCGTCCTCATCCTCCGGCTCGGCCTTGACGGCGGCCTTTTTAGTACGCTTCGCCTTGGGTTTCTCCTCATCCTCTTCCTCGTCAGCAGCGGCGGACTTGCGGCCGCGCTTCTTGCCCTTGGCAGGAGCCTCCTCTTCCTACGGTCCAGCGTGAGCCCTCGTGTGCGTCAATGTCCGTCGGGAGAGAACTTACCTCGGCCTCCTCGCCGTCGTCCCAGTCCTTGGGTTTCTTGCCACGGATGCCGCGCTGGCCGGGCTTGTTCATCCAGGGGTCGCCGTTGAAGTCCTCGGGCTCAATGTGGCCCTGCTCGATGGCCTTGCGGATCTTGGCCTGGAGGTCCGGGTGGTCACTGGTACGGGTGTCAGTTGCGCTTGCTCCCCGTTAAATCCCAAAATGAAGGAGGCCTTACCCCAACTCGTCGTAGCCGTCAAAGGCGTCAAAGTCGAACGTGCCGTCCCCACGCTGACACAGTTCCTTGACGTGCGCCATTTGCTCACCAGAGACGCAGCCCCTATATCATGAAAGTCAGCAGGTGCAGCTTCAGGCCGCGAAAGAGTGGCAGGCGTGACGACGGCCATAAATTCAGGCGCATCAAAGTAAAAATAAGGGGCCGGCCACATACCAGTGCTTCCACTTAAAGGACTCATGATCCATAATCTTGGTCCAGGTGCCGAAGCGGAGGGAGCCCTTCAGGCACTTGCTGGCCGCCTTCTTGCACACGCCATCGGTGCAGCCGGCGCGGTTGTTCGGCGAGACCTCTGTTTGGGGGTTGGAGCTGGTTAGCCACGCTTTCTCGGTTGAGGGTGCGAGTTTTGGGGGAAAAGAAGATTGTCGAAGCTGGAGCTTCTCGCATGACGTAAGGCGTAGCGTAGCGGTCAGTAGCAGTTGTAGTAAGTAGTAGCTTCGACGCGTCGCCGAGTCATCGTCCGACGCGATCGCGGCTCCGAAACCCGCCGCAATAAAGGGGAAGGAACAACAATTTGTCTGCGGGTCACAGAAGTAAAGAAGGCTCACCGATGCGATAATCAGGCATCTTGAAGGCTCTATCTGCTGATCCAGGTGAACGAGTGTCGTAGGATGTTTCTTCGCAAGCGAGAAGTTGAGGTTTGGGGGAACGAAGAGAATTCGAGACCGAGGATGAGCAAGAAAAGAAAGGACTGCGTCGCTGATTGATTGACTGCTTGCTGATCGAGGGGGGTTGACAGGTGCCCCAAGCTCCCTGGAGCTTCAGCGGCAGCGGCCCCCCCCCCTGCTGCGCGGTAGCCTAGCCATCACAAGGCACCAGCCAGGCAGGGCCCTACCTGTTAGGCACTGCAGAGAAGGCAGGTTGATTGCCCGCAGTGGCCGGTCCAGTGGCAGATACTACCTGCCTAGGTAGGGTGGAATGCTGTTTGTTGGTTGTCCAGTCTCAGGCACAAACATCCTCACTGGAATACCATGGGGTCTGTATTCATAAAGTTGATGTCATGTTCCAACGGACCATGTATGTATACAATGGACAGAATCACACAATGACTAGCACATATTCTTTTCCGCATCCCCAACACCAACTCAACTCCTGTCCTCCATTCATAACCATCGTCTGTCCACGACGACACCGGCCCGTCGTGCGATTAATCTTCCCTTCCGACTCCCTAAAACTCCACCCCCTTACAAGAACGGACACCACCCAATGTACATGGCCGCCAGGTTCCTCGGGTCGACCGCCTGCTTGATCAACTCTTCCACCTGCCCCTCCACACCCAGCGGGATTGTGTCGTGCCCCATCAGCCCCTTGACTTTCCGCTTGATGCTGTCAACCACGAGCTGCGGCTGCATCCGCGGCGCCCCGTCCTGCCTACGGCTCGTCTTCTTCTCCTTCTGCAGGTCCAGCGTGGGGTCGTAAATGAACGCCTCGAGAATCGTCATCAGAGTCTCCTCCTGTTGTCGGAGGATCCCCAGCGTGAGCTCGCTGCAGTGCCGGAACGGACCTTCGTATCCGTAAATCCCCATCGCCGCCACCATGTTGTGCGTCAGCCGGAACGGGACCTTCTCTGGCTGCGCGAACGTCAAGCCCTTGTCGAAAAGGCAGTTGAAGTCGACGTGGAAGATGCCGCCGTTGTCGCGTTCCAAGAGCACGTTCTCGCCGTGCCGGTCGCCGAGTCCTAGGATCGTGCCCACCATCGACATGACGGCGCAAGACCGCGTGTACCTGAGCCGCGCCGAGAACCATGTCGAAGGATGAGGGAACCGCTGCACGAACCAATGCTGCAGCACCGGCGGGAACGTTCCCAGGACGCCCTCGGTGAACATTTTGATGTTGTTCGGTCCCGTCACCGCCTCAGCCATCATCCGTTTGATCTGGTTGTAGTCCGGGTGCACCGACCGAGTCTTGTACTGGTCCAGGAGGATCTCTCGAAGCGTCTTCAGCCCGTCGACCCACTCAATGATGCCGCACTCTTCGTTCAACGGCACGACCGCGTAGGTTTTAATGTACAGCTGGCGCCTGCTGGCCTCGGGATCCCGCTTCAACGACCTATTGATCATGCTGTTAAACTCCATCAGGCGCTGGTCGGTGCGAAGATCGTCCTTGGGTTTGATCATGAGCATGTAGTTCCTTCCGTCCGTTCCGCGAGCCGTAAGCCGTCGTGGCTTGGCCAGAGACCCAAGAACAAGCACTTCGTCCAGGAACGAGTCGATGGTGATGACGTCGCGCGAAAACGCCTTGTGTTTCTTGACGTTGTCCGTCAACGTCGGTAGAGCAGCCGTCAGGCACGACTCGATCGGCACCACCAGGGGGCAGGGCGTGCATTTGTGATTGAAGTTTAGATCCCGGGTGATGCTCGCCACCGTCGTCCTGTTGCTCTGGAAGTCTCCGTTGTTGCATGCTAGCAAAAGCTGCTCTGCAAGCTTCTCGCCCATCCTCAGAAGCGTCTTGAGGTCATAGCTGCCGCCGTCCACCTTACGAGAAATCCCCCGGAGTGTCTGCAGGATTTGCTGGCCTCGGGCCTTGCGCTCCGAGGCTTGACGCGTTGTCATGATGCCGAACAGGCTCCAGAGAGCTTGCCGAGGATGCGACTCCACGACCTTGATAACAATGTGCATCAGCCGCTCGTATACGCTTGAGTTTTGATGGGCTATTCTCGCCACGATCTGGGGAAGAGCCGTGTAAAAGATGTACGCAGGAAGCCGCACAATGTACTTGTCGAGGAACTGGTGGAGGAGGTTCAGCTGCTCCGTTCGCCTCCTGTGGAGCTCACGGGACAGCGAGACCTTGCCCTCGGGGGCCTTGTCAACCCGTGCTCCGAACTCGAGCCACAGTGTGAGGATTCTCGGCATGGTCTGATAGAGATATTTGGTGCCGTAATTCAGTGACCGGAGGTAGTTTTCGATAATGAGCCTGGTGTATTCGCCCTGTATGCAAGGATCGCTTTGGTCGTCCGGCTTGAGTGTCATTTCGGATTCGAGCACCTTTTTGTAATAGCGCCCCAAGTAGTAGTGTCCCTTTTCCCAACTCGACGCGGTTTTGGGGGGCTGTTGGTATTTCTCGAGCAGAGTGGCGTGGTTCGTCTGGCCGGCGGCGTCCAACCATTTGGCGAGCATCAACTGCGCCCTGGCCGTCAGCTGTCTTTGCTGGGCATCCATGCCGCGGATAGAGGAAGAGCTGTTGGTCTGCGTCATGAAGTTATTGGACTCTATGGCGCCCTGCAGGACTTGGATGGCCTTGCGAGTATGGCCATCTTTCCACAACAGCCGGGCGTTCTCGATGACTGCTGCGCCATCGCCAAGTTGAGAGGCATGAAGCACGGCATTGAACGACTGGTGGGCTGAGTTGGCCTTCCTGGCCAATCGAGCGCTCGACAGCCACAGAGATGAGATGTCCAGATCGGAGAACTTGGGCCTGTGCTTTGTTAGTTTTGGTTGTGCGCATGGCATGAATGAAGCATACCGTGAAAGCTCCATGGCCGCTCTGCGGATGCCCAGCAAATACTGCTTGTCGCTGACATACGCCCCGAGAACCTCCAGGCGACGATTCAGCACCGTCAGGACTTCTTGGTGTGCTTCGTTTTCAGAGGTTGGAATCCCGGCAATGATTTCCAGGTCAGTGAGCACATGGCACCTGAGTCTGAGGTCGTGGCAGGCCTGCAGGGACGAGGTTGCTGAGTGGGTCATGGCGGAAGCAATCTTCTCTCTCATACTCTGCAGCATTCGAGGGAAGACCTCGCTGCTGGCGCCCCTTTGGTGTAGCAAGTCGAACAGCTTGGCGATGCTGACGTTGAAGTCCTCCAAGGGACTGCCGTGGAATCGACTGGTATACTTGGACAACGTGTCCCATCTCCGTGTGGCCCAAGCTGCTTCGACGGCGTAGGGGACAATCTTGTTCTCTGTCGAAGGATCCGTTCGCATGCCTTCTACGTAGTTGAGCAGCACATCTTGAATCGTCAGCTGACTTGCCCCTCGAAGCGGTTCTGCATAGAAGCTTACCATGTTGACCAGATTGTTTCAAGCAGTTGAGCAGGTCAGCCTGCACATCGATATTGTCGGGCTCTTCCGCCAACTTGATCTCGTACCACGTCTGGGCGGCGGTGTATCTACCCGCTTTCTTGTGACTAAGAATCTGCTGGTTGATGTCCAGGACGTGGAGATGCGCTGAAATACCCTCCAGCCCGTCAGGCTCGTCAATCTGGGTGTAAATATCCTGTAGCTGCTCGAGGAGGAGCGTTTTCTGCCTTGGGTCGCTCTTCTCGACCTCCATTTGCTGAGCATGTTGTTCGAGATGAAAGAGCGCACGGGGATATTCTTTGCAGTCCATTGCACGTTGGGATATAAGCACCGGCGGAACCGTGCTTAGCAGATTCTCGACACGTGCAATGGCGGGCAAGTCTTGATCGGTCTTGCGCCTGGCATTCTTCTCCTGAAGCCATCTGCTCGCGTAATCGAGGACTCGGAAGACGGCCTGGGTCGATTAGCCAAAGCAGGACTTGGAAAAGACGTGTGACTTACCTCGCAGAACAGCTTCATGTCCTCTCGTTCGGAATATGGAGCGTCTTCTGCTGGCTGATGCTGAAGAATGCCAACGAGTTCACCTATGACATTATCACGCTCCTGACGCGAACTCCGGTGACCTATGATGACGTGCAGGACAAGATAAGGCAGCAAGAATTCCGCTACTGCCAGATCCTTGACTCGAATGGTGCGGCACAATGGTTCGAAGATCAGGTCCGCATACATGTTCTGTCCCTTGCGCAGGAGATCCATGTTGAACGAGCGCATCCAGTTCCCGTAGGGCTTGCCTGGCCGGAATATGGGGTATTCGACTGGGGCCACGTTCATGGGTGTCAGGAGATACTTGGACGTGAGAAATGGCGTAAGGATCATGCGAACGCTCTCCGGCAGGGCTAGCCACTTTCTGTAGATGATGCCCCCGTCCCTCATGCCAGTCTCCTTCATCGCACATGCCGCCTTGATGTCGACCCTGTCGAGTAGTTCTTGCATGGCGAACGACAAGAAACCCTGGAGCTTGGTGTCCGTCGTGGACAAGAACGCCCTGACCAGGATGTGCTCCAGTATGAATAGCACAAAGTCGGTGGTCTCGTCTGGGCTTTCGAAATTGCTTAAGATAACCATCGACTTCTCCTCGCGAGGCGCCTCCACCCTGTTAGAGTCTAGACAGCCTACAAGACCGATGCACTGCGTGCAGAGACTGGCAATATCAAGCTGCATAGAACTGTACTTTGAAGCACAGTCAAGCAGGGCCCGAAGCATGGTGGAGACGACCGGGTCTGGTTGTTGACTGATTGCTGAAGTCTGAAGAAACCCTCCGCTTTGCTTGAGATAGGTCTCGAGTTCGGTCAAAGCCTGCAATACCACGCCCGAGTTTTCGTGGGATATGCGCTCGGCAAACAGGGCAAATGCTCTCCTGCTATCGAGTGCTGGACGCATTGCGCTCAGCTGCGCTTCTACATCCGCCAACTCTGGTACATGGGCCAAGGACGGTAGTTTGCTGATGTTGTCGCCGAGGACTAAATTAAAGTCCGCCATTAGCGTTGTGATCAGGCTTCTAGCCATCTGTCGAGTCTTGTCGTTGAACAAGGGCCAGTAATGACTGATGACGAAGAAAGTCGTTTCGAGCAACACCTCGACGTCTTCAGACTCGAGATTTGTTAGCAGAGCAGCCCAGCAAGAGAACGCCGCTTCTCTCAAATCGTCTTGGGCCAATGCTGACAATAGGCATGCGGATATCTAGACAGGTCAGTCTCCAAATCGCGCTCGCGTCCTCGCATTGCTTACCTGAGGCCGCGCGATGCGCACATAGGCTTTGCAAAGTCTAATCATCTCCTCCATAGCCCGTACGCATCGCCTCTGTTCCTCGACCGGAGGCGACACGAGAGGCATATCGTTGATGACATCCGCAAGTCGGGCCATGAGACCGAGGATATATGATTGAAGAAACCTTCCAATGGTGTTCCCTTTTTTCGGCCTCGACTCCTTGTTTGCCACCATCATCATGGAGCAGAATGATGTAAGTGCTTCGATAATCTGTAGCAAGTCAGCGGCTGAGATGCCCCATGACCCGACAAACCTACCCGTGGTTTTCGGGCTTCATCCGCCTCGCCGGCTGCCTTCAACAACTCGAGGACGATGGTGACCACCTCTGCTTGCATGAGCTCAACCAGACTAAATGACTCCAGATGGGAGGCGACTTCAATTAGTCTTGACATGACAAACTGCTCAATGTTCTGCACGTCTTGCACAAGCAGCAGCGCAAGAATAGGGCCAGCATTTGCGGTGTCCAGGATGGTGACCCATATGTCCTTTTCGCCCCGTGCTTCGGCAATCTTCTGGATGACGTCTTTCTTCTTCATCAAGACCAAATATGGCATCGCGTGGGTCTGGACAAGCAGAAGGAAATCGGTGACAGATATCTGCAGCAGGTCGGCAATCGCACGAGTCATCTGCGGCCGAGAGATCATGTCCTTAACAGCCAAGTACGCCAGGTTCCTCCAAAAGGGCTCAAATAATCGACGGGGAGTTGTGTTCAGCGCAGCTGCAAGGCTAAGAATCTAAAGGCATGTCAGCTCGCGCGGCTTTCGGGAACAACAAGCAGCTGCCGTACCTCGTTGAACGCACAGGCTGCGATTAGACTGTTGCTGCTGCCAAGGTACTCCAGCAGCATGTGCAGCACGAGGTTGCGTTCATTTCCGGTCACGACACTATTCAGTTAGCTTGCCGATGGACAGAAATTGCCTTCGAAGTCACGGCTGCACTTACCGTCCAAGCTGGCTCCAAGTCAGAATCCCGCTCTCATGGAATATGACCGCGTCGGTTTCCGAGGCAGCTTTGAGCAAGCTGAGTGCGTTCTTTCGGTTACGCTCGACTACAGCGAGATCAACTATATCTGAATCGGCATCTTCCAGGAAGAGAGGGAGAGCGCGCCTTACAAAAGCTGGTCAGCGTGGGTCAACTCGGAGGCCGCAAACGACGTACCCTGAAGCAATCCGAAGCTCTCTAACTGAGCTATGTAAGCTTTGTAGACACCATTGTCCCAGAGGAGACGTCTCGAGATCGATTAGTTGTGTGTTATCAGCGTGGTTGATGATCCGCCTCATCGCAATCATGGCAACGACCCTTGGTCGCCTCGACTCCTTGAACGAGTCGAGGTGGATGAGCTTTGTGAAAATCGACTGCGCGTCGCTTTTCGCTTGGGCCGTAACGACCTTGGGTTGATTGATGCCTCTAGGTTTCTGGTCACACGAGGCGCATCGAAGCCTCTTGTTCTTGTCCAGGCTCGACTCATTGTTCGTCGCAATCATATCAACAACACAGCAGGTGCGGGCGACAAGGTCGATAGCTATACACTGGTCTTCTTCGCCCAGTCCTGGATAGTGGTTTCTGGGAATCGTCAGCTGACAAGTCCAACCCCCCCACACAGATCAACGTACAGGAAGGCATGCTCCAAAGTCCCATTCTCGGTAACAGGATCTGCCTGGAGAACTTTGTAGAGCCGTGCGGTCAACTCGTCAAGCTCCCCGGCGCTCAATGAGACCCTCCTGCGCTTGGATGCAGGCTCCGTTTCCTCGGCGGAATGGTCTCCGATGCCAAGATCTTCGACAGCCTGGCGAAGTTCGGCATCGGTGAAGCATGCTGGCTGCGTTTCGGGGTCGAGAGACTCTGGCACAACGGAGGTGGAGGACTGTTTCAGGACGCTTATAGAACGCTGGTAACGTTAGCGGAAGTCAAGGGGTGATTACGGCCACCGACATACCAAGAAATCATAGGCATCGCCCATCGACTGGACCTCGGAGCACACCAGTTCGAGCGGGAAGACGATTTTCGGAGCCGCTATTCTGCCAATCTCTCGGTCTACACGCGACGCGTGCGCCAGACGTATGAGAGCCAGGGACAATGTCTTCCTCGCCGCCAGGCTCTGTTCATCAATCCCCAGGATCTCATCGGGATGCGCGGAGAGCTCAGCGCAGAGTAGCGCCAGCAATGTGTAGGCCTTTTGCGAGGCCAGCGATGTTCTTGCAGGAGAAGGCTTCTTGGGGAGCAGATTGAGAGCAATTTTCAGCAAGTCGGCTCTAGAGCTGGGCGCAACGGCTTGCCAGGTGTTTTGTACAGCACGGACGGAAAGCAAGGAATCGAGTAGCCAAGGCGTCAGCTCCGACAGCGATGGCCGAGATATGATACTCGAATTTTTGGATATTGAAGGGTGTGCCAAGGCAGATATCAACGTCGTAGCCTGACGCAGGGCCTGCGAGACATGATGAACGTTGTATGTGGTCTGTTGGACAAGGAGGGTGCCGGCTTTCCCCAACAAGAGCTCCAGCGTAGCGGCCGAAGGCAACGTGATGTCTACGGAAACGTCCCTACCAGTCGCACTCGGTAGCGTTTCTTGCAGGCGGCTCAGAAGGGCTGAGAAGGTCAGCGACATTGTCATACCAACCGGCCATATCTCCAACACTTACCACTGCTGGTCTCGCGCAGGTACAGGATCATGGACGAGAACAGCTTCCACGTCGACCCCGCGCGGATCACCGCTAGAAGCACGAACTGGAAAAAGCCTTCGATGGGCGCCGTCAGGTCGAGGCAGCGGGAGTGCCCCAGCAACCTGAGGATCTTGGGGAAAACCCATATCCAGAGCGGCTCCTCCCCGCGGAACACAAATTGTTTCCCGTCCGTGGTGTGGTTCAAGACGTTGGGCGTCTCGTCGATCGTGACCTTGAGGAAGTTGATGGCCTTGAGCGCCTCGGCCCGCAGGTGGTTCCGGTCGGCAAACGGGTCGTCGAGCCGTATGCCTTCGAGGACGACGCGGGCGTAGACGTAGATGAGCATGTGGTTGTGCTCCGTCCGCTGCTCGGCGTCCTTGAGCAGGTCGGGCTCGTTCTTGACCTTCTCGATGACGGCGAAGAGCCGCTTCAGCTCGGCGTTCTCGTCGGACCGCGTCGACTTTGACGACGCCGAGATGTTCTCGACCAGCTGCGCGGCTAGCGTGGAGGGAGGCGGCGCGTTCGGAGCGGCGCCGGCGGCGGCAGGCCTGCCATGGCCATGGTGTTCTGCGGCCATGATTCCGTCTTCATCGTATGGCTGGGAAAGCTCGGTTCGGAGGGCCCAAGGGGGAGGCGTTCGTTTGCAGCTCGGGGTCTCGACGTTGCCAGCACTGCGCTTCGACTAGGTACCTACGGTACTATGCACACCCAAAGATTGACGCGCTGGCGGGGTGGTCGCTGCGCTGCGCGGTGCTACACGCGAGGTCACATGTTCAATTAAAGACGGTTATGTAAGCTAAGTGGTCCGTGCCGGGCGACTGTGCTAGTAGGCACTCAGAGCGAACTCCAAAATCGCTCTGAAATCCGACATTCCTGCCTATGCGTTCGACCTCAGGTTGACCGTCCATTCTCCCCCCTTTAAGGGTTGGTTGATGACAACTTGCGTCAAATCACAACACGAGCGTCATTCTTGATTCCAAAGCAATCCGAATTAATTGCCTACAATGGCGTAGCATGATTATCAATCATCGAGGTCGTCCCCTGCAAAGCTGCAGTCTCTCCTCTCTCTCTCCATGCCTGCATCACCAGGGCCCCTATACTGTGGCGCCACTTGTACAATTGGCCATGCAGCTTATGTCTTTTCCGTTTTGCGAATCCACATATAACCGAGAAACAGTTAAAGGAAGCTCTTGGGCGCCGCCAATATGCTCTATAAAAGGACTTGGATTCCGCTCTCGAGTCTTTCGATCTTAGTCTTGATATGCATCGTGACTCTTCGTCATAAGCTCAGTAACTGCCTCGTTGATTGATTATATCGTCACGCTACGCCATGGACATCCCTCTCAAGGAAGCGGGGGCTGAACCTCCACGAAGTTCTCCTTCCCGCAATGTCTCGGTAGCCAAGAGTGTCACAGTCATCATCACCCTCGCGGGCATCAACTTCCTCAACACCATGGGGTCCGGGATCCTGATCGCCGCCCTCCCCCGCATCGCCTCGGACGTCGGCCTCGACGAGAGCCTGATGCTCTGGCCCGCGGCCGTCTACAGCCTCGCCGCCGGGTGTCTGCTCCTCATCTTCGGCGCCGTCGCCAACGTCGTCGGCGCCAAGCTCATGTGGGTGGCGGGCAGCTACCTCTGCGTCGTCTTCACCGTCGCCGTCGGCCTGTCGCAGACGGGGATTCAGATCATCGTGTTCCGCATATGTACGGGCATCTCCATATCCGCGTGCCTGCCGACCGCCATGGCCTTCATCACTAAGACATTCCCCAAGGGCGGGTGGCGCAACGTCGCGTTCTCGATGAACGGCATCGGGTTCCCGCTGGGGTACGCCCTCGGCCTGGTCCTGGGAGGCGTCTTCACGGACACCATCGGTTGGCGGTGGGGGTTCCATATGATGGCCATCATCAACTTCTGCCTGTCGACGGCGGCGATCTGGTCTCTCCCGTCCGTCCACCAGCCTTCGGAGAAGAAGTGGACTCGTCGCCTGGCCGAGGACATTGACTGGATTGGTGCCGTCATCATGAGCGTTGCTTTGGGCCTCCTGCTGTACGTGCTGGCAATGACAACGTCCTCTTACACCAAGATCGGTGATCCGACAAGCATTGCTCTCCTGGCGGTGGCGGTCGCTTTGCTGGTTGCGTTTCCCTTCTGGATGAACTGGCAGACCGCAAAGGGCCGCCCGGCGCTCATTCCTAACCGTCTGTGGCGGAATGCCTCGTTTACGTCCATCTGTGTAAGTCCGATCCGGGCAGCATGATGCTTGGGGGGGCCTAACACGTTCAACAGGCTGCCATCTTCTTGTGCTGGGCCTCACTCAACGCCACACAGTACTTCATCATGCTCTAGTCGGTATCCGTCCATCACAATGCTAAGAAGAGAATTCTGATATTGTTGACAGCTTCCAAAAAGTCCAGGACGTCTCCGCGCTGCAGAGCTCCCTGCGATTCCTCCCACACGTCGTCATGGGCACCGCCGTCAACGTGGCCGCCGCATGGCTCGTCTCCAGGGTCAAAGTCCAGGCACTCGGCGCCGTGTCGGCGGTCATCACCGCCATCGCCCCGATCCTCATGGCCACGGTCGAGCTCAATGGGTATTATTGGTTCGCGCCATTCTGGGCCATGATCCTCTCGCCTGTCAACGCCGATGGTACCTATCCACCGCCCCTCCACAACCCCCCTTTAGCACAAACGGAAACACTGACAGTGCACAAAATAGCTCTCTTCACCGTCTCGAATCTCATCATTTCCGACGCCTTCCCGGCGGACCTGCAGTCCCTCGCCGGGGGCGTCTTCAGCGAGATCGGGCAGATCGGCAACGCCGTTGGCCTCGCCGTGACGGCGGCCATCGCGGCGTCCGTGACGGAGCACTCGGGCATTGTCGGCCACGCCGAGGAGGCGCGTACGGCGGGCTACCGCGCCGCGTTCTGGACCATATTCGCCGCCGAGGGGGCGGTGCTCGTCATTGTGCTCTGGGGTCTCAGGAAGGGTGGCACGGTCGGGAAGAAGGATGAGTAGGCTAAGGGTGGTGCCAGTCTAGCGCGAAGTCTTGGGCAGGTAGGGTTTTGGGGGATGAGACCGCCGCTACCGCCGTCTGATTTCTGGACGCACGGCTCGGGATGGGTCTTTGTCTGCTTGGAATGACATGGCATGACGTCCTTCAAAGAGAGTTATTGACCATGTTGATGTCCCGATCGGGCAACTCTCTGGTTCCATTCTATATGTAATTGGAGCTCTTAACCATGGGCGGCAGGATCCCATTACGCATCGCGTTGGCAACGTGACTATCCGGGACAAGACGACGACCTAGTGTTTCTCTCGGTCGTCAATGTAAGGTCTTTCGGTTTTGTCTGATGTCGGCCCAGCGTTGGGGTTCGGATGTGCCTAACTCCTTCGGCCGACGCTGGATTCATCCGATGTCTTACGCACGCTCTACCAAGAGATAGGCATGGCGGCCGGACGGTGAGTTGTCTTAAAAGGCCAAGGCCAGCGGCGCGTGGCCCCAAGATTTAGGCCCAATGAACAACCCCGATCGCCTCGCGCGATAGCGATATCAACCTGCATGGGCGGAGGTCGAAGCAGAACCTCGACCAGACCCCGCGAATGCTCCAGAATCGACGATCTCGAGGTGGTATAGGAGTGCGATCGGGCTCCGTGGGCGAATTCTGTACCGAGTTCCCTTCAGGAGAAACTAGGGACGGTTGGCGACACGATCACCATTGCAAATGTCGGAAAAGGAAAGGCCTGGCGTTCGTATGCCGCACACCAAGCACATCTCCCGCGCTGCTAGCCCCGATCCGAGAGGAATCGAAGGGAAAACCGCACGCTGATGATGAGGACCAAATTATGAAAGTCATAAAGAGACCCTCCTAGGGCTATTCTGGGAACCGATCGCCCGGCGGCTCCTGTCTTTGTTGTATTTCTTGGCAGCTTCCGCAGCCGCAGCGTGGATCCGGCATTTTCGTTGCCCTCCAAGTCATACCACGTTCTCTTTGAATGGTACTGCCCACCACATATCCCGTGGGGGAGACGGCGATGAGTGCTGCCGAGTGTTTGAGAAACCCTTTCCCCCAAAAACGGGCTTCCTCACAACTTGCCAAGGCTGTGTCGTGTGAGCGTGCCTCGTGAGTGTCGTGTGCTCATGTGCCACATCTGGCCCGTTACTCAAGCCACCATTCATTGCCAGGCAAAGTTGATTTTGGGTTGCATCTGTTCGACTGGATCGGCGTACTAAACTACCACGACTGAGGAGTGGTGGCTTTTTGGCCGTCATTCGCCGGCCAGGGGTGGTGGGCAGTGGCACGACTTCACATGCCTCCAACCTTGGGGTGCAGCCAACCTGCGGTCCTGGTGAGCTTTGCAAGCAACCGGGAGGCTTCCCGCCAAAACTCGTCGGGAAACCCACTTGGTCCTGCACGGCAGCATCATCCAGGTTCCATCATCTTCGGTACTTGACCTGAAGCAGCAGCAGCAGCAGCAGCAATAACGCGGTCCGGGACAAGACGGCAGGGCGGGGCTATCGGTGAGGGTGGAATCCCCGTGGGAGTGCAAACAGGATTCCAAGTTGAACGGTACGTGTAGGGCTGCCCAGGAGGGAGGTTGGTCGTCATAGTGGGTTGGACGGGCAAAATGTGGCTCCAGTTAGCAGCATGTCGAGGTAGGAATACCCGTACGAAGTAAGTATATACACTCACTATAGGTAGTGTAGGTAGGTAAGTATTGATTGTAATCATGCCTCGAGTTGGCGCCATCCATAGTGGAGTATCGGCAGGGGGATCCGTATCGCCCCGAAGGCTGGGCGGACATTCTGGCAGGCCGTGGATGTGGGATTGCGGGATGGCAGGGCTTGGGACCGGACCGGGAGGGAGCATGAGCAAAATTTTGATTGTGACTGTCATGCATCCAGCCAGCCCAGTGTGCCTCTTCCTTATCAGCATCCTCTGTTCTGTTCTGTTCTGTTTGGTGAGGCAGGCTGGCAGGCTGTCGGTGTTCTTTTTCAACCTCGCTCGAAGCAGCGCCGTCTCTGTTTGCGGGAGTCAACGACATGCATCGTACTCTCCATCTCGACTATGTATTTACTTGGTAGTCGTCGTAGTTTACTATGGTGCGTATCTTTGTTGCTCAATCCCTGCTCTGTTTCCCAGATGTTTGGCCAGGTGGAGAGGCGGGAGCAGGCAATGTCCCCGCTATGCCAGCCAGCCAGCCAGCACCAGACCAGGTATCGGGAAGAGCACGGAACAGACGAAAAGGTACGTATCGAATACTCTGGAATACTTGGGAGCATGCACTATCCGGGCAGGTGCTGTTTTTGCAGGTACATACATGTATGACAAAAAGTAGGTGGTTTACGATGTTATTGGCAACCAACTCACCATCGACTGGCTGAGAGGAAACACAACGCAATTTCTCAGCTCTTCGAGGGCAGTCGCCGCCCAGAGCAGAGGGAGCCGGATCGAGAAGAGAAGCCGACGACTTACAGCGGGACACATGACGGCGCAGACTCCCCACGACCGACGCAAGGGACTTGGTTTCCATTCAGTACCTACCTACTTGGACACGGCTGCCCCTCGCTCGCTTGAGCTATTTTGTTCCTCGGCGCCCTCGGCGGGGCGTCGGCAACCGCAGTGGAGACGTAGCTTCCTCTATGTATGTACCTACATAGGTAGGTACTGTAGATGCCTACGTAGTTACTAGTACGTTACATACCTGCCCTGTAGTGTGGTACCTAAGGTATGTATGTATGTACTTGCGGGCTCGTAGATGTTGGAAGTGACGGAAAGTGCTGCCGCGTAAAAGTCACCCAGGCCAAAAGTCACTCACAGGCCGACCTAACAGCAACCAGACGAACATGGAAACGGAAGGTTGATTGATAGTATAGTGGAGCCTTTTTACCCGTCAACCCCGCGCCTTCTGTCGCCTTTATGCCCTCTCAGCCAAGTGATTCCCTATTATAAACTCCATCTCAAAGAGACTCCCCTCCTCTCTCAGGTGGGAACCGTTTCTTCAGAGCCCGTCTCCGCTGTACATACATCGGAACATTCGTTCCAGTTCATGTCCCCTCTCCTAAACAGTACCATTCTGCCATGCTTTTCCCATTGCAGATTCCCGGCCTCCGCCTCTACTACCTGTATGACAGGGCAGGGGCGCTGTGCTCGTGGCTTATGCATTGTACCTGCCGTTCACTCCCACTTTGGCCCAGACTGTACATACCACTCATCGAAATCCTACCATTACTATTTGTGTCCATCTCCTAACACATACTACGCTATGTACATAGATTACGATATACTGTGGGTAGCACAATACCCGTTCGTCCCTCCTCCACTCTATCCACGCCCCCAGAATCCCAAATGGGGCGCCTTCCTGGCCAGAGTGACTGAGGCCCCCAGTCGTCGTCAGCCAATGCTGGGCGTCGGCATCTTTGCGCCAGGAACGAGACGCCGTGAGGACCAGTGGGGCCCGTAAAGCCCATGGCCGACGTGGTGTACAGTACCTACCTAGGCAATGAATGCATGATTACTGCTGATGCCGTCTCGTTTCCAGACTTCTCCGGCGTCTTCTCCCCCCCGTCTGCTTTCCTATTCCTCACCTCCCTTTCCTACGAGACTTCATCGGCTTCTCGGTGTAAACGAGCTTATGTGGGATTCCACAGCACCTGGTTGTATGTATGCCGCTGCTTCGGCTGTGAATCTGACCTTTCTTCTCCTACCTATCTAGAATCTAGACCTCTCCATCTTGATCTAGCAGTATAAGGAAGGCTATCGTCCATGCCCAACCTGCATGCCACCCGTCCCTTTCGACCTTGTCCCCTTCCACTACCTCGACCCCTCCCCCCTCCCTCCCTCTGCATCTCAAAGAGGAAAACGACACATTTGACCTGCATCGCTCTGCCTCGACACCACTCAACGCACACAACTGAAGACATCCTGTACCCTGCTCCCGCCTAGGCCTCTTCTGTTATCGTTCTAGCTCCTCTCTTTCTCTCTCTCACCTGTCCCGTACCACCCATCTATCTCTTCCATGGTGGGCAAGGGTTCCCTCCCTCTGAGCACTCTACACAAAAATACATACACACCAGAGAGGCTCGAAGCTGCGCTACTGCTGCGCCAAGCTCCAACCTTCCACGCGCCTACCCCTCCATCACGCACACCGCGCACCAAAGACACCCACCCACTCTTCGGGCAGAGGTATACCGCTTCCCACAGGCTCGGACTGGACTGGACTGGGCTGGACTGCATCCACCGCTGGGCTGTGTTATCCCTGACGGCGCGCACTTCACCTCTCCCGCCTCGTGCGTGACCGACTTCTTCTCTCTTCTGCCACTCTTGTCTTGGAACTCGGGTCTTGGAAGGCGTCACTCACGTCTTAAACGCTCGTTTCCCAACCCGCTGCTGGACCCTCACCGTCTTACTGTGCTTGAGAAAGAGTTGCCTTTCTGCATACAACAACTTGTCTGGGGATCGCCGCTTAATCTGCCTGCCGCGCCCACCTTGGAGTTGCCCTTGAGCCGTTATTTTGAAGGCCCCGGATTTTCCTCCGCAAGCAGATGGTCGTCGTATTCTCTCCCGACTTCTGCATCTTACCTTTGGCCGACTGACTACTCTTGAACATACAACGCCTAAGCCCCCTTACGA
Organism: Colletotrichum somersetense; assembly: GCA_030867255.1. NCBI lineage: Eukaryota > Fungi > Ascomycota > Sordariomycetes > Glomerellales > Glomerellaceae > Colletotrichum > Colletotrichum somersetense. Next base: position 249,788 of record MU843464.1, on the reverse strand, counting down.
CCTCGCCTTCTATCCAACCGAGAAACAGTACAGCACTGCTAAAATGGCCGCCACCATGACCGAACACTCGCGGTTCATCCCTTCTCACCCCGACGCGCTGACCGCCGATGACTTTGAGACGGCCTCAATCCGCTCGGCCGCGCCGTCTTACTGTGAGTGGGACCCCGTTACTGTCACGAGGGCCTGATGCGTGGGATACCGGGAAGCCTGTATCGTGAGGCGAGGCAGCCCCGGGCGCCCAGCGTGCATAAGCCTTACCGTCTTTCAACGAGCCACAGAATAAGAACTCGAAGCTTGCTGACACACAGCAAACAACAGTCTCAGATGCGCCCTCCTACCACTCGACCGTGCCGAACTCCGAGCCCATTCCCGCCTACTCGCCGCCGGCCAACAGCAGCGATGTCAGCCGCGGCACCCACGGATCCACCCCGTACCCGAGCTCACTGCTTCCTGCCGCCCCGACCTCTAATCGCTCCGGCAGCTCGACCCCCCAGCCCCACCGAACCACCGGCCTGCCCCCGATCCCCCCGGCGCCGCCCATGACGCAGCTGCTCGATCAGTTCCGCATCCAGACCTGGTCCGCCGCGCACACGAACCCGACGCTCAACAACGTCGCCCGACGACGCATGAACCAAGGCGTCGCCGACCCCGTCGCGCAGCTCCGTCGCTTCATGTCCGAACGCATGGCCGAGGAGGAGGCCGCCCAACGGGCGAGAGAGTCCCGACCTCTCGAGGACCCGTACCTGGTCGGAGAAGAAGCTGCCGCGAGCGCTCGTCGGGAGAGGCTTGCGCGGGAGTCTGGCGACGACATCCTCTGGGACGAGGATCGCCGATGGAACCGATTTCTCAGTGGGTTTCTCCATCCCTGATTTGTGACTCGAGGAGCCCGGGCACTGACTTGCCTCCGCAGGCCAAATGCAAACGTGGGAAGACCGCGAGCGCAGCTGGCGGAACCTGCGCCAACCCGCGCCGACGCAGCCGCGCAAGAAGCTGACCCGTCGCCTTACCGGACGTCTCTGGTAGGCGATGGGCCCGTGGCGGCTGCACATGTGATATGACCGACAAGCGAAGAGTTCCGTCATGCATCAGGGTGGAAAAGGAGTATTTGGGCCGTGTTTTACGTGTTTTTTCCCCCCATCATTCATCCATCAGCGTCTCGATAAAGAGCATTTCGAAGCCGATGAACCCTTTTGGAGAGGATATGGTTTTCATCACTGGGTTTTTTTATTCAATTTTTGTTATTATCCATTATCTTGCAAAGGGACAAATGGGATTGCATTCGGCACTTTCCCTTCCAGGCTGGGACATTCTCTGGGTTTTCCTTCTCCGTCCTCACACCGCTTTGGAGTGAGGGACATTCAACACCTTTTTCTCTCTTTCCTTACTTCGGAATCGCCCAGGTTCAGAGGTATCTTCCCTGGGGGTGGTGGACGGGAAACGGCCGTCGACTCGCTGCCATTTCATTTCTAGGTATCACACAGTAGGGATATATAGCACAAGGGACCCCCCGCCGGGCTTCTGGCCTCGAGGGAGGGGGAAATACCGGGTGCACGAACCAAATTGAAGAACAGATTCTGCATCAAGAAAACAATAGCCGTAGCTGAATGGAGCGAAAAACCACACGGAGGGGCTGTTTGTGCGCCCGCGAGAATAGCTGAAGGGGGGGGGGGGGGGGGGGTTTGACAGATGACGGGTAGACGGCAGCGGGCCACAGGCTCTTCTTTGCTCGTAGAACGGGTTGGATGTAAGTCGGGTCGAGGTGGTGAAAGTACCTGAGGGGAAGCCGTTTGGTAGCTCCGCGTCGTTTTCTCTCGCAGCCGGGGGAGACAGTGGTTATGGCATCCTGTCGTGTGTGTGTCAGTCAGCGTCAGCGTGTAAGCCGGCAGGCAGTCAACCACCATGCCTAACCTCATTCCAACCCTTGCCCCAACCATCATTGCCTCATCTCGCCATTTAAGTCTGTTTCAGCCTTCCGGGCCAGGACAGCCAAGCTCAAGAGTGAAACCCCCGGGGTGTGACTGCTCCGATATATCTCCGGGAGAGGGGGTCAATCCAATACCCGATTGACGAAAGATGTTGCTGTTGACGTCTAGTAGTATGTTCAGGATCCGATGGGCAGAACGCCCAGGCAGAGTCGACACTTTTGACCAGGAAACTGTTGCTCTACCACGCGCCCTCCGAGCGCAATGCACGTCGGACGCCCTTCGACGTTGCCTGGAGAGGATCCATCTTCTGCTCTCATGTCTAAGAAACGCAGCCATTACTCAGTGACAATGGCGATGGGTGTCGAGAAGGAGACGTCACAAACACTGGCGGTTGGTCAACACTGCCAGCGCTCTTCATGGTACGCTGGTAAGAAAGAAAGAAAAACATCGGGCCGAGGGAGACGTCAAAGGGGATATGAGACAAGCTTGCTTTCGACAAATTTCAAACATACTGGACCCGGATGCCTATCATAACTTCCACCGCCCCGTGACTCTCTTCTAGCCCCTCACACGTAAATTCTACACGAGGGTCCTGATGTAACGCCGTGCCATATGCAAGGTTTGGACCGGAAACCACCCAAATACACCCTCTCTTTTCATGTTTCTCTCCAGCCCAACGTCCGGCGGTTCCCTGGCTTAATGTACAGTGGTTTCGTTGAAGGGCGTGGCTAAGTTGCAGTGGTATTTTTTGTTGCCGTTTCGATTATCCGAGGGACTGAGGGAGGCTGTTTAGCCCTTGGACTTGGTGTTCAGGATAAGGGCGACAATGAGACTGGAGGATAAGGGTTAGCGGACGGATGGCAGAGGAGAAACGGGACGACCCATACCCGTAGAGACCCAAGACTTCGCCGAAAATGAGAATCAGAACCATGCCGACAAAGATACGGGATTGCTCCATGTACGAGCGCACGCCCTTGTCGCCGACGATGCCAATCGTGTAGCCAGCCGCGAGGCCGGTGAGGCCGACGGACAGGCCGCAGGCAAGATGCATAAAGCCGCTGCCCATCGGTTAGCACAAAAAAAAAAGTCCTGAAATATCGAAAGCTCCCCCCACGATCGAGGTAAACTGACTTGAACAAGCTGTAGTTGCTTCCGGCGCCGGGAGGGGTCAAATCTTGGGCGATGAGGACGGATATGACGAGGGAGTAGACGGCAATGATACCGGACATGACGACGGGAATCAGACACTGCGCCAAGCGTTAGAGGAGGGGTTCCGTTTGATCGGGCGGGTTACGTCGGGGCAACATGCCTTCATGATGAGGTCGGGTCTAAATGTTCCGACACCAGCGATGCCGATTCCAGACTTTGCGGTACCGTATGCGGCGCCGATGCCTGTTTGATACGAGTCCTATTTAGCACATTGTTTTCTTCGTCGCGCCGGGGAGCAGGATAGCTGGGCTGTGCAGCAGGACGTACATCCGAAGATCATGGCAGCCGCAATGCCGGCCTGTGTTGGAGCGACGTCAGCACAAGGTTCGGTGGTCGATGTCATAGCTAGCTAGCTTGCTTCGTCGACGACAAGACAGCAAGGCGCCCGGGGGAGAGAGGAGAGGCGAAGAGCTTACCATTCCGATGAACGGCGCGAACTTGGGGGCGAGGACGGAGTCTTCGGCCATGTTGGGCAACGATGTAGTCGAACTCGATGCGGAGGGTTTGTGGTGATGGCCGATGGAAGGGGAGGGGGGGGGGGGATATGCGTGTCGAGGATCCCGCGATGGTACTGGCGAGTGGCTTCCTGGATCCAGGACCTTGGAGCTTGGTGACGGCGACGAGGTCCAATCAGGAGTTGCAGCCCGGACAGGCTGAGAAACTCGTGACGCGGCAGAACCATGGGCCGAAGCACCAGCCTCATACCCTCCGGTATGTGTGGCTAAGGTGGCTGGTGTGGTTGGTTAATGGCCGGTGTGGGAGTGTGGTCGGGTTGTGCTGGGTTGAGTGGAGCGGTCAGCCACGTTCTCCAGTCTGTCTGGGTTCTCTTATCGGTACGGGATACATCATCATCGCCTTATCACGGCAGGAATGGAATCCCATCTCGCCAACTTCCCGCAGGCACACAATCTGCAGTCGCGTGTTATCTCGAGTGTTTTGGCCGTTGTTTCTCGTCTTTGCCCAATGAGGCAAGGCAACAAGCCTAGGCGCAATGGTTCGTTCAGATTTGGCTTTTCTGTTGCGCCTCTCTAATATCCCAAAGCGAGGGGAAATGGCACCCCTGGTTGTACAACAACGGCTTGCTTGTGAGACGAGGGAGCCTCATCAAAGCCTCGCTTGCTTGCCCCCGAAGGCTTGTGCCGAACCCCGACGGGGGGGGATCCGAGCTGCCTCGAAACGCGGCGTTTTAGAAACAGCCCGGAGGGAGGACGACGGGTAGGTAGAGAAAGACCGGGGCCTGATGATGGCTTGTGTGCGGTTGCGTAGGTATCGGCATGAGGAGGGAGACCCGTTTCGCTCCCGGTAGTCATGCTGCTGCCCACCTCAGGCAGGACGGTTCCTAGTCTAAGGTACCTACCTACCCTAACAATACGTAGCAAGGTAGCCTGCCCCTGTTGCTGGCAAAGAAAGCAGAGAAAGTCTGCTTGAAAGCGAGGCACTGCAGATGCGAGGAGCGCTATAGGTCAGACACTGGTTATATTCTTAGGACTCGATGCCCCCAACTCACGCCCGAGGAATGCGCAGGCCACGCAAGTGGGCGTGTTTAATATTGAAGCAGTGCGCTCACGACGGTAGGGGGAAACGGCAGATCGGGCCACGTCCCGACCTTGGGGGCTCTAGTGCCTCGGCGGATGGTCAAACTTGCACGTTTTGGGGGTTGGCTGTCTTCTTCTTTTTTATTTTTATTTTTTTATAATAAATAAAAAAATCTCTTTTTGTTGACATTGACATTGACTTGACTAGCGTTCGATTGATGGCGATGCGTTTGGGCGGCGCCGCGGTGGGTGGCACATGCAGACGATTTGATTCGATTCGGCTTGCACCAAACCGAAGCCGACTATGCCGTGCCGTGACTCGACTTCCTTGACTTGTCGCACTCTCGGGCCAAGTGAAGTGTGAAGCGAACGAGAGAGACAGCGAGGGAGGAAGGAGGCAGGCATTGGGATCACCTACCTACCTACCTTGGGTTCATTGCACTGCAAGGCAAGGCAAGTTGCACGTCGTCGTACTTTCTTTCCATGGAAGAAAACGTGCATCCGTCAGTTCCGAGGAAGGTGCTGTCGTATCTGTCTGTGCCTGTCTGCCTCACCTACCTACCACCTACCTACCTATTCCTTTCCGAGGCATCTCACATACCTGGGTACGGATACACCAGTACAGTACCTACTAATTTACTACGTGCCCGGGTAATGGTAGTAGTTTAGGTAGGTAGGTACGAATAGTGAGTGCACCTGCTGAGAAGTGAGGTGGTTGGCCCCCCTTTCCTGTCCCTTCCCCCCTTCCCAGCGGCATCCTGTCTATCATCCCAGGCTGACGGTCCAACCTGACCTGACCTCCTCTCGTACTCTCGTACCCATCCATCCTATCAGATCAGACCTCTCCCCAGCTTTCGGCCTGGCCTGTCCAGCCCGGTTGTTCGTTTCTGGGGGTCCATCCATCCCATCCCTACCAAGTGTACTGTAGGTAGCCCAATGCCGATGACTTAGCATCGCCGTCGACCAACGGGACCACCACCAAACCCACCTCGAACCACCACTTTTGGTCCGCAGCATTTCCCATCTCCGCCAGCAACCACGCACGTTACTCAGCATTCATTGCTATCCCAACGCACGCCGCACATCCCGCGCTACGCTGCTCTCCCCCCCACCCCCCCGACGCTCCTTTCGCAGCACCTTGGAATCCCCAAAGAGAAGAAGAAGAAGAAGAAGAAGAAAAATCAATTCCGTCGGATTTTCCTTGCCTTGGTCCATTTCCCTTCTTTCTTCCCACCCCCTTCAACGCTTCCTGCCCGGGTCAGGGCCCTGTGTGTCAAGCCAGAGGCCCATAACGTCACCCTGCCAGCCCATTGTGGAAAAGAGACGGGGGAATAGAACGAAGGCGAAACGGAAAGCAACAACCACGGAGAAAAGAAGAAAAAAAAACCCACCCTCGCCGCCGGCCACCGCCTCTACGAGCCGTTGACGATTGTCGCCGCGGCCTCGTTTTGCAATCCCTCAATTGTGCCCTTTGAGCGGCGTGGGCGGTCGGTCCTGTGTCTCCTCACCATAGCCGGCGGCCGTTAGGCCTCGCGTTGTTAGTACCGCACCTCTCTTTCGACTCTTTCTTGTACCACATTTTTCTCCACTTGGCACACTCGCCATCTCTCTCTCTCTCTCTCTTCCTCTCTCCCCTTAAACCAACCCGCCAACGCACACGATCAAAAGCTGATAAGGGCCCTCGCTGCCGACTATCAGCTCCATCAACCCAAATCATGGCCGAATACCATGGCGACCCGAGAGGTCATTCATCCAACTACCAGCGCGATGCCGCCTTCTCCAACATTTTCGGCGCCGCCCCCCCGCCGGGACGTTCCCAGACAATGACCTCTTCCTCGATGCCTCCTCAGATGATGCCGCAACAGGGCAGGACGCAGACAATGTCCTCCTCGACCATGTCGTCTATGCAGCGCCAACCACCCCCGAGAGTGCCCCCGGGCCAATACATGGATCGCGAGCCGGGCTCTCCGAGAGGCGCTTCCGTGCAGCCCAACGGGTACGCCGCACAGCAGCGATCAGCATCCGGCGGTTACCACGTGCCCAATCCTCAAGCACACTACATGCAGCAGCAGCAGCAGCAACAACAGCCTCGCCGCCCATACGGAGGGCCCGCTGGGCCCGTCTCCCAGCGTCCCGATGTTAGAGTCCCGCCGCACCCTCCCCAGGGGCAATACGGTCCGCCAAGAACCGCAACCCAGAGATACTACCAGGCAGGAGGAGGCCCGGCGCCGGCTTTGAACAGCGATCCCTACCGATCGCAGTCTCTCGCTTCCGCCCCGAGGCCGAACATGTATCAGCCTCCCCCGAGCGCCTACGGCTCCCAGCCGAATCACCAAGCCCCGGCCAACGCTTTTCGCCAACCCCCGTACAACCCGAGCTCGTCCCGAACCACGGCTCAAGGAAGGGTCGTGCCGGAACGCCACGACGATCGGGCCATGTCAATGACCGGCTACCCCTCCCATGATCGCGATATGCATCAATACCAAAACTCGCACCAGACGATGAGCGGGCGGGTCATCCCGAACAGGAGGGCACCCGTCGAGTTGCCCAACACCAGTGGCAGCTTTGGGGGAGGCTACACACCGGCGCCCGGCTCTCAGACGAGGACGACTAGCATGGCTTCCTCGAATGGCGATTCCATCAGCCAAAGGACCATGTCGATGGCGTCCACAGTGGCACCTACGATAACACCTTCGGATAGCGACTCGGCGACACTGGCACATAGGCCGTCTATGAGCAAGTCCATCGAGAGTGAACGGCCGCCGACCGGCAAGATCCGACCTCCCCTTGTATATCCCGCGTTGCTGTCGAGGGTTGCCGACTGCTTTCGACAGAAGATCATCACCGGCGACCGGACGAAGAACGAGCTCACGTACAAGAACGCCTTCAGCGGTGCCGAGGCTGTGGATGTTTTGTCGTACATTATCAGGACGACCGACCGGAACCTGGCGCTGCTGCTGGGACGAGCACTCGATGCGCAGAAGTTCTTCCACGACGTGACATACGAGCATCGCCTGCGAGATTCGACGTCGGAGATGTACCAGTTCCGAGAAACACTGATGGAGGAGCCCGAGGAGAAGCCCCCCGTCAACGGTGTCTTCGTCCTCCTTTCCGAATGCTACTCTCCTACCTGCACGAGAGACCAGCTTTGCTACTCCATCGCCTGCCCTCGCAGACTGGAGCAGGTGTCTCGGTTGAACCTGAAGATCCAGCCTGGTTTGAAGAAGGAATCCGACAACGCCGCGAACGAGGACGACGTCGACCAGACCGACGAGCAGAAGCTGTGGATAAACTCGGTGCCGAGGGAAGTGGCCGACAGCGTCGGCGACAAGGAGAAGAAGAGACAGGAAGTCATATCGGAGATCTGCTACACGGAAAGAGATTTCGTCAAGGATTTGGAATACCTTCGCGACTTTTGGATCCTGCCCTTGCGGTCCAAGGCCTCTCCCATCCCTGCGAATCGGAGGGAGAAGGTTGTCAAGTCAATCTTCAGCAACATTGTGGATCACCCGAGTCTTCACGCAGTGAGCTCGCGGTTCGCCAAGTCGTTGACGGAGCGGCAACAGAAGAACCCGGTCGTGGGCAACATTGGTGACATCTTCGCCGAGTGGGTGCCCCAGTTCGAGCCGTTCATCATGTACGGATCCAAGCAGCTGGAGGCCAAGTTCGAGTTCGAGAACGAGCGTTCAGCCAACCCGTACTTTGCCAAGTTTGTGGACGAGATCGAACGCAGGAAAGAGTCCCGCAAGCTGGAGCTCAACGGTTACCTCACCAAGCCGACAACACGGTTGGCCCGTTACCCGCTGTTGCTCGAGAACGTGCTCAAGTACACCGAGGAAGGCAACTCGGACAGGGAAGACATCCCGAAGGTGCTCAAGATGATCCGCGACCTGCTGACCAGGGTCAATGCCGAGTCCGGAAAGGCCGAGAACAGATTCAACCTGAGGCGCCTGCACGAGCAGTTGCGCTTCCGGCCAAACGAAAGAGTCGACCTGCGGTTGACGGAGGAGGGCAGAGAATTGGTGTTCAAGAGCCAGCTGAAGAAGACGCCGCAGGACGCCTCCGAGATCACTGCCTTCTTGTTCGACCACGCGGTCCTGCTTGTGAGAATCAAACAAGCCGGCAAGGGCGAGGAAATCAAAGCCTACAGGCGGCCGATCCCTCTGGAACTGCTCGCCATTCGGGAGATGGAGGAGGTCATCCCCGGCTCCGGCGCCATGAAGCGATCGTCGTCGAGCTTGCTCCCCCAACTGCGGAATAACGCGAACGACAACAAGAAGGGCGAAGGCTGGCCGATCACGTTCAGGCACTTGGGCAAAGCCGGGTACGAATTGACCCTCTACGCGTCAAACCAGGCTGCACGTAAGAAGTGGCTCGAGTTCATCGACAGCGCCCAGCAACGTCTGAGGGCCCGCGCCGACTTCTTCAACACCAGCGTCATCTCTGCAGGATTCTTCATCGGCACCAACCAAGTCAACTGCGTCACGCCATACGATGGTGGACGCAAGCTGCTGTACGGCACAGACAACGGCATCTACCTGTCCGACCGCAAGAGCAGGGACGCGATACCGAGGCGTGTCATCGAGACGACGAGCGTCACCCAGCTCGACGTCCTCGAGGAGTACGGCCTACTTCTGGTGTTGTCCAACAAGGCGCTCTACTCGTACCCTCTCGGGGCTCTCGACCCGAACGAGCCTGCGCTTTCCAAGCGACCCAAGAAGATACAGAGCCACTGCAACTTCTTCAAGACAGGCATCTGCCTTGGCCGGCACCTGGTTTGCTGCGTCAAGTCCTCGGCTCTCTCGACTACGATCAAGGTATACGAACCCAACGACGCCATGTCCAAGGGCAAGAAGCAAAAGGGCTTTGGCAAGATGTTTGCCGGCCAGGACGAGCTCAAGCCGTTCAAGGAGTTCTACATCCCCACGGAATCGTCGTCCGTACACTTCCTCAAGTCCAAGTTGTGTGTGGCGTGTGCCCGTGGTTTCGAGGTGGTGTCGCTCGAGACGCTCGAGACCCAGTCATTGCTTGACCAGGCCGACACGAGTCTTGACTTCGTCGCACGGAAGGAGAACGTCAAGCCGATCCACATCGAGCGCCTCAACGGCGAATTCCTGCTCAACTACTCCGAGTTCTCCTTCTTTGTCAACCGCAACGGTTGGCGGGCGAGGCCGGAGTGGCGTATCGACTGGGAGGGAACGCCACAGAGCTTCGCCCTCAGCTACCCGTGGATCCTGGCGTTTGAGCAAAATTTTATCGAGCTCAGAAACATTGAGAATGGCGCCGTGCACATTGTGCCGCACAAGAACATCCGGATGCTGCACAGCAGTACGCACGAGGTAGGACCGTTCGGCTCCCTGGTGGAATGTCCCCCGCTCACACTCATTAGATCATTTTCGCGTATGAAGACGAAAAGGGCGAGGACGTCGTCGAAGCCATCGACTTTTGGAAGAGCAACAGGAGATCGGAAATTCCCTGATTGGCCTCTGCGTCGCTATAGCATCTTGCCTGTTCCTCGGGGGAAACCATGTTTGATTAAAGATCGATACCAGAGTGATTTGACTCAACTTCTTTTGCAGGCTTGTCGCTGGCAGCATTTCTACGGCGACGAGGGCCGTGTACCGGCTGACGCGCGCCAGGCCAAAGGGGCAATGATTTGGGAGGGGATGTCTCTTCTAGAGCAGGCAAAGGCAGCCCTTTTTTTCTTCCTTTTTTTTTTTTTTTTTGCCGCAGAGGCGCGGTTCTGTTTTGCATTCTTGTTTCTATTTGGATGAGAGTTTTCGCCGGGTTGGTACAGAGCCTTGGTCCTATCCCAGGGTTGGGTCGCGACAGAGCGGACAAGGGGCCGAGGGGCGAGGTGGGAGGAGGCCGGGGCGAGACCAGAATGAGAGAGAGGAGAGCCACAGAGGCGGCCGAGGAGAAATTCGAAGCAAGCTGTTCCCATGCAGAGACGCGGTGGCTTGCGTGACTGTGAAGTGAAGAGGAGAAGAGCATAGTGTGATGGACTGCTTTATGCATCGTCGTCGTTCGAGCCTTCGAGGTCCGAGGTCACATACGGGCGCGTGGGAGGGCGAGGGCGGGGGCGGGCTGGATTGGATCCGACTTCTTCGTAATTGCATGAGCGTGTTGAAGAATGAGACCGGTATGGTTACCGACGACGTGTGTCCTCGTGAATGGCAGTGACGCGAAGCCGTGCGTATTGAAGTTCTAGGTGTCCGTATCCTCCATCAAGTCACGCTGGCCATGGCGAGGACTTTTGTGAACACCCAAGGGGCCTGTGTGTAGGGGGCATGTCTCGCGTTCCTACGCACCCGAAGGCGTCCTCCCACCCTCGTCTCTTTAAATGCAAGGTGGGAAGTACGGAATTCTGCATTGCCACAAGACTTGAGGGGGCAAGCATATCCGCTTCAAGATTCATTGGCGGGGGCATCTGGTGGCCAAGGCGACCTGAAGATTCCATTCGAGAGGCTGCTGGCCTTGGTCATCGTCTGCTCCCGAGCATTCACTCGCGATGCTCTAGAGGTGACGCTGAAGAACAGTGTAGAAGCGGCATGAGGAGAAAGAGGCCAAGGAGACGCAGCAGTAGCAGGATGAGTATTCTCTGTAGACAGGTATGCCTTTCTCTCGCCATGGTTGTCGTCTCTGAACCGTCTTGCAGCAACGCCAAACATGTACGCGGCCCGGCTTTGGCGCAGGCGGCCGACGCTCCCGACGCCGGTGGCAGTCGTGTTTATCTTACCTAGGTAGGGAACGATGGTTGCACCCTGGCGGCATCACGCCGCGCGGGGCTGGCGGCAGGAGCAGCAGACAGCGACCAAAAGCCAGAGATCATCTCGGGAACAGCCCGAGGTCTCTCGATCTTGGGTTCAAGAAGGCCGAGATGACGAAGCAGGCCGCCAAAGACGTCGTACCACCAGCCGACTGCCCACCTTCGTCTCCCCACCCAACGAGATTTCGATTGGCATCATAACACACGTGCTTCCCAGCCCAGCGATTTCCTTAAGGCCAGGCAGACTTGCTAAGCACTCTGAAAGCTCGTCAAACACAACGAGATACTTTTATTATGCTATAACGTTTCTAGGAGATATCCCGTCCTCAGAAGATGCTTCTGGCTGCCTGCAAGTCAAACTCTGCGGCGTAGTGACAGCCGGCATCGCGCCAGTGCTTGTGCAGGTATGCGACGACGGCGTTGCGCCACTCTTCTATTTTGTCCATGTCGCGGGATTCGTGTTATGAACCGTGTACTTGTCGGACCTTGAGGATCTCACGAATTATTCCAAGATGGGAGGAAGTCTCCTGGCCCGGCGGGTACGAGGCCGTGGTCTCAGCAACGGACTGTCGCAGCTTCGGGTCGTCCGCGTTGGCTTCGATGGGCGGGGGGACATCCATCATACGAAGGAAACATGGCATTTTCAAAGAAGGCTGCTTAACGAGAAAAACGCAACCGGAGTCTGGACAAGAGTTTGCGATGAACTCGGATCGTTTCTGGCGGCGTTCTGCGCGCGCGCGCGCGCCGGAATTGTAGTTGCAAGACCTTTGGAGCAGGCCGTTGCGTGGTCGGGCGACGGTCATGGCTATTCCGGATGTGCGCACCGGACATCCCAGTGACATGATGTTCCGAACCGGTAGACAGCGGCTGAAGGACATGTTTGGGAGGGAAACTAGCCGCGGTGCGGTCATGGTCGGTTGTTGCCAACCGAGGATGTCCAGTTCCTAAAGAGCAAAGGTTATCGATAGTTAAATAAAAGGAGGGAAGGAAAACCAAGCTTTAGGACATCAAAGAAACCATTTACTCTATCCGGGCTACAGCGACGCAGAGGTGCCACTGGTCCAAGAGGCCTCCGTAGCTAGATAGGTACAAGAAGAGGCCACCCAGATGCTTTGTCTTGGAGCCCACTCAAAAGGCATATATAGTTGTGGTTATACGCTCTTCCTCTGCTCACCTTTCATCTTTATTTTTATTCTCTTGAGTCGAGGCACCTCCAGTCGAACTTCACCCAAGATATTGATCTCATTCACATCTCATCCCATACGCATCTCATCCATACGCATCTCATCCATACGCATCTCGTCCCATACGCATCTCATCCATACGCATCTCGTCCCATACGCATCTCGTCCTCATCCACAGGAACCAACTACATGACAATCGAACCACCCGACCCGGAAGACTGCCGAAGATGACCCGCATACCAAAATGGGTGCGTGAGGCGGGCAAGTTTAGCGACTTTACCATCGTCTGCAAGAACACGGAGATTCGTGTCCACAGGGTCGTCCTCTACGGACAGTCCGGATTCTTCAAGGCCCTCTTGGACGGCAACGTGAAGGTGCATCGCAGCTTGTTTCTCGAGATCGTTACTGGCGACTGACCGCGCACAGAAAGCACAGGAAGGCGTCGTCACCTTTGACGACGTCGCCGTGGACGTGATGAACCACCTCGTCGAATTCTGCTACAGCGACGATCGGGAATTCAGCCTTGAACCGTCAGACTTGAAGACCAACGTGAGCGTTTGGATCTTGGCCGACCGTTTGAAGGCGGGACAAGCGATGCGGGAGCTCGAGACCAGCTTGATGAACCATCTCAGGGACTATGAATACAAGAAGTCCGCGGTTCAGGAGAGTCTCGTAGACATGGTGTTTTCCCACCAAGCCTGTGCCGAGTCTGCTGTTGGTTGCATATTTGCAGAGGCCATGTGGGTCGTCTTTGCGAGGAGTGAATTTCTCGACGCCGATCTCGCACTCCTCACCAAATACACCGAGCTGATGGAAAAGCTTCTCTTTTGGTCTCATCGCTATACGCAAGGAGGAATCATCTTCAATGCTACATCTTGGCGGGCCATGTCTTTTGTGTCCGGAGAGACAGAGCGTGTTAGGGAATCTGCCATCGAGGAATATTTTACCAACGTCTTGAGTTGCCCTCTGAACGAAGTACAAGTAGTCTCCAGCGTAGATGGACCAATGTGGTCCTAGGCACACGTCGAACCATCTAACCATCTTGAGGTGCAACCGACCGGGGGCCCTCTAGCCTCAATTTCCATCCAAGGTTTTGTCTGCTCGCACTTCTGACTAGCTGGGCGGGCCTACTGGGTTATAACGGCGGATCATTTGGTGGACCGATTCCCTTGGGACGAGGCATCGGTTCAGTCTCCGGGATGATTACGTTTGGATGTTGACGTTGGAGGAGGCCGGACTAATATCAGCGATATGATCCCTCCAATGCAGATTTCACCCGATTCTCATCCAAACATGCCATGATTCTAGATACGTCAAGTGCGAAGTGCTCCTGCTCTTGCTCTTGGGAACCTGAGGTTTCCGACTGACGTGCCATGGCATTTCTCGCGCATATCAAGAGCGCGTTGATTGACGTACTGTTACATTCTACAATTGGTATCAAAGGTATATAGAGAAAAAATACATAAAAAAAAACCAACAAAAAAACCGCAAGCAAGCGCCATCATGCAACCCACGAGAATCATCATCGACACGGCAACGCCCTCCCTAATTTTTATTCTTATTTTTATCTTTATTCTTCACTTCTTCTGACCGGCCAGGTGCCACTCAAAGACGTTCCGGAAGCGCTGCTTGGCGTCGCCCTGGATGACGTCGCCGTGGCAGGGGACGATGGTGTCAAAGTCCCAGGCGTCGATGCGCCGGATGCTGTCGTTGAAGGCGGGGCGGTCGCTTGCGCTCATGACGTACCACTGGAACCGCCTGGCCCACTTGAGGTCGCCCTGGGTGGTCTGCAGGCCGCCGAAGAGGCGGTTGGCGAGGCCGGCGGAGGTGTCCCTCTCGCCCTCGGGGGCGCGGGAGTACTGCTCGGTGGGGGGCATGTTGAAGAGGAGGTCGGCCTGGATGAGGACGCGGTCGGGCCTGTAGAAGAAGGCGATCTCCTTGTTGGGGTGGGCGTCGACGTACTCGTGCTCGAAGTCGGCGTCGAAGTCCGGGCCGACGGCGGTGGCGCGCTTGTCGGCGCCGGCCTTGAAGACGACGGCGAACTCGTCGGCCGGGTTGATCTTGGGGTCGCCCGTCTGCTTGGCGCGCTTCTGGGGCAGGCCGTCGGGGCCGACGAGCTTGGCGGCGGGGAAGGCGGCCTTGTACTCGGAGAGGAAGATGTGGTGCTCCATGTCCGGGGCGACGACGTAGGCGAGGTCGCCGCCCTTGTCGGCGATCTTGGCGCGGACGTCGTCGGTGAGGGCGACGGGGGAGAAGAGGGCGAGGGCGCCCGAGGTCAGGCGGACGAGGGTGGCGCGGCCGCCGATCTTGACGGCGCCGAAGCGGGAGAAGGGGACGGAGAAGGTGGTGACGTTGGGGGTGAGGTCGCGGATGACCATGACGTCGGCCGGGTTCTGGGGGATGAGCTTCTGCGACATGGTGCCGGGGTTATCTGGGGAGGGCTGCTGGCGGTGGTTGTGGCGGTGATGGTCGTGGTCGGGGGAGTCGAGGGCGGCGTGCTGGCCCTGGCCGGGGGGGTTCTGGGACGAGGAGGGTCCGGCGGTGGATTCCTGTCCGCGGGAGTGAGCCTGCGACGGGTTGTGGGTGGCCGTGAAGGCTCTGCGGTGGACGCGCGAGGGGTTGAGGGCGCGGCGGGCGTGGGCTGATGTGGCCGGGTGTCTGAAGGCTCTCTGAGTTGTTGGAGTATTAGATCAACGTGCAGGATGTGCGTCCTTGCTGGCGATGGGGGTTGATGTTGTGTAGGTATGTATCTGGGAAGTGGGATGTACAGTATGTATGTATCTTGGCTCGAGACAAGGGAGGGGAGGGGAGGGGCTTTATGTACGAGATGGTGTATGTAATGCGACGGGCATTGACTCGGCCAGGATGATGAAATAAATGCGGCGGGCAGGGTTCACGTACCATTTTTTTTTTTTGGAATTTCGGTCGTTCTAGAAGTGTGTATGTTCGTAGGTGGCAGCGTGCGTGGGTAACGGGATTGGTGACGATCACGAAGCCTCGCACGTGGCGCATACATGGCACACATACATAGTACTACCTATGTGCGGATAGTGTACATTGTATGTGTTTGGGTGGAATTGTCAAACACCTACCTACCTACCTACCTACCTGCCTAGGTAAGTAGGGACGGATACTACGTATCATGACGGTCATGACATCACGAGCCGAGAGGTGTGGGAACCGAACCGCATCAGAGTGACCTGTTCCATTGACTGATTGATTGATTGATTGCGCCTTGGGGTACCTGCATCACACACGCCATAGTGCGCTATTAGGTACTGCCGGTACGTACCCACCTGCTGAGGTCAGGGTCAGGTCAGGTCATGGCCGAGGCACAGTCGGGGTCGGCCGATCGCAGAGTCCGTAGATGACCGGTCCATCTTCCTCCGCCTTATCTTGGTAATCCATCCATCCGTCCGACCAGCCAGCCAGCCAGCCCTCCTTTGGTTCGGTTTCCGCCCTCTGTCCATGCGCAACCGCGCTGCGATTCCGCGCGATACCCACCCATTCCTCTGCCTGATTTGATTTGATTTCTCGCGCGCGGGAACCGGGGACTCGAATCTCTCCGTTGCACACACCAAGTGTTTAGAGACCGCCAGTAGTAGCCCCAGGTGAGGTGAGGTGCCGAGGCACGGAACCAGTCTAGGCCGAGAACGGCACTCTTCCAGAAGCCGGGGGCTGTTTTCTAGAACGCGCTAATCCCTTTCTGGAAAAACACCTTCACAAGACCCCGGGACGGACGGGGGCGGCGCTGGTCTCAATTCCAAATCATCAAATCATGCAACTCAAGTACACCTACTCAGGGACACGACACGACACGACACTTGGTTGAAATGACAAAACACCGTTGAACGAAATATGCAACCCAACACGCATACCATGGCGACTGACTGACTGACTGACTGACTGACTGACTGACACACACAGACGGAAACCTTCATGAACCGACCGGCAGAACTGCCCAGGCCCATGCCGCTTACGACCTCCCCGCCCACCACCCCGTCCTTCCGTGCCCGATCGCCGCGCTGTGCGGAGCCGTCCCGGGCTCGCTCGGGAACCCCCCGCCGCCCAGCCGCATGTCCGCCCCGCCGATCCCGAACCACCTCGACCTCTCCGGGTGCACCGCCCGCTCCACAAAGTACGCCCGCGTGTACCCGTTGGCCATCCCCCACACCCGCTGCACTGCCCACGTCGCCGCCAGCACCCGGTACGTGTACCACAGCAGCCCCACCAGCACTGCGTCCCCGACCACCGTCGCCACCCGCTGCGGCCCCGGCCCCGGCCTCGGCCGCCCGGGCTTCCACCGCCCCTCCGGCAGGAAGAAGAACAAGCAGAAGCCCGCGCAGTACGCCAGCCCGCGCGCCGCCCACCCCGCCGTCTGGCCCCACGAGAGGAGGTGCGCCCGCGCGCAGCCCCAGAACGCGAGCAGGACCCGCGCCGCGTAGTGCCGCCCCTCGTTCCGCATCCGCTCCTTCGTGTCGCAGAGCAAGATGCAGGAACAAGTGCACCGCCCCCCCTCCTCGCACCCCCGGGTGGTGCTTCCGGGGCCGTCGTCGGCATCACCGCCGGGCTGCTTCTGGGACCCCCCGGCTTGCTCGACCCCGCCGGGTTTGCTTTTGCGCCCGTCGCCCGGCGCCGACGCGCCGTCCGCCCGCCTCGGCCGGCCGGCCTCGACCTCCAGCTCCCGGACCCGCTGGACCGCCTCGACGAGGTTGGTCTCGGACAGCCCCCGCGCCCTCTCGGCCGCGTCGAGCATGGCCCGCGAGTCCTCGGCCCGCCTCTCGTGCTCGGCGAGCCGCCTGCCCATGCGCTCCTCGTGCGCCTTCTTCGCCGCGGCGAGGTCCTCCGCCCCCTTCTTCCTCTCGTCCAGGATCTTCTGCACCAGCTCGTGCTCCCGCCCCGTGCTCGGGCCGTATTCCTCCATCGCTCTCTCGCGCTCCTCCTCCTCCTGCCCCTTGTCCCCTGCGCTCCCGCCGCTCCCGCCGTCGGTCTCTTCGGGCGCCCGGTTGAGAATGTCGGATATGGCCCGTCGCAGCCTCTCCAGGCTTCTGGCGTTGTCCTCCGCGTCCATGTCGAGCGCCCGCTCGACGCCCCTCGCCAGCTTCGCACGCATGTCCTCCGCCACCGCCGCCCGCTTGTCGGCTTCGTCGATCCGGCCAGCCATACCCTCGATCACACTCTGCGCCGTCTCGAGCCGGCCGCTCCTCGTCAGGAGCTCGTTCGAGAGCTTCTCCCTTAGATCTGCGGCACCCTTCCTCAGCCCGGCCGCCTCCTTCTTTAGCTCCTCGTAGTTTTGCAGCGTCTCGCGCATCTCCCTGTCCAGGCCGTCCCGGATGGCCTCCTCCTTGAGCTTCTCCATGCGCTCGACCGCCTCCTGCAGCCGCTCCTTCTCCTCTGCCAGCGTCTTGTTTTCGGCCTTCTCCGCCTCGGTCCTGGCCCTCGCGGCCGTGAGCTCCTTCTCGAGCTGCCTCTGGCGCTCCTCCTGCGCGGCCCTGTCCGCGATCGCCTGTTCGGCCGCCCGCTCCCGCTCCCGCAGGCTGTCGTTCTCGTCCCCGAGGGTCATGACCGTCTCTTGGGGCTCGCCGTCCGTGCCTTCCACCGGGCCCCTGGACGACCTGGCCTCTTGGGGTCCCTGGCGGCGGGTCGGTTCATCGAGTTCGCCCTCATCGACGGCCGCCTCGAGTCCAGGGGAACCGTCCGCTCTGGGCTTTTCTTCCCGGGTGTTCGGGAGCTTGTAAATCGCCGAGATCACTTCCATAGAGGGAAGCGGCACCGGGCGTACGTAAGTGGAGCCATTCCAGGAGCCGGTCTGCGGCTCCAGCCATTTCGCTGTCCCATCCGCGAGGTGGTGGTAGAGGGCCCGCTCCGGGTCGCCATCGAGGTCGTCCATGTTGTCGATCGACTTGGCCAAGTCCCTCTCATGCCCGCTGACGGCGCTTCGAAGGGCCTCTTCGTCCTTCAGGTTCGTCTTGGTTTTGCTGACCTTCTTCCTCAGTCTGGCGATCCGCCTGCGGATTGCGGCGGGGTCCTCTGCGTCTTTTTCGTCATCGTCAGATTTGTCGGGCTCGTCATCCCCGTCGTCCGGCTCGGCCGTCTTCTCATCGGAATCGTCCGCTCCGTTGAGACTCTCTTTGCGGGCCTTGATCTCGGCCTCGAGTGCGGATACCAGGTGGATGGCGGTCAAGTCGTCGCCCCGGAGCCACTGCATCCGCCGTCCCATGTCCTCAAACCCCTTGCACGTTTCCCTGATGTCACGCAAGATCGCGGCGCGCTCATCCTCCCCCTTGTCGGAGTTATCGTCGGGGTCCTCATCCTTCTCCTCGTCGGAGTCTTCGGCCACCCGATCGCCGGGGGAAGGAGAATGCGACTCGTCATCCGTCGAGCTGTCGTCATCTTTCGAGCCGTCAGGCGTCTCGGGGCGGTTTGCCATTGCAACCCGCGAAAGCATGACGCGGCGAGCAAGCTCCTGATCTAGTTTCTCGACGATGACAAGCAGATAGTCCTGCAACGCGGTCGCGGTGTTCTGCAGGCCCAGATCCGATTCCATGCGTGCCTTGAGCTCTAAATATGCCATCAAGTAGGTCCTCAGCGGGCCATACACATGCCCCCCCGGCATCATGTCACGCAGCCGATCCTCGAGCGATTCTATCATCGCCTCCGAAGCGTCGCACCGCGCATTGGCTTCGTCCAGAGCCTTTGCGTGCTCGAGCTTGATCCTCGCCAACTCGGACACCTGGCCGCGACTCTGTTTTTCCGCCGTCCAGAGCTTGACCTCGAGTCCGTAGACGATCTGCTGGTGCTCGAGCTTGACGCGTTTGGCCTCGTCAATGCGTCTATTGAACCACTCGTCAAGCTCCTCGTACATCGCGCCGAGGTCGTCGTATTCCCACTTCAATACTTCTAGCTCGGTTCCTTTGGACTTCAACTCGGTCTCTTTGGACTTCAACTCGGCCGTGGCTACCGAGAGCTCGTCTTCTGCTCCGCGCCGCCTTGACTCTTCCCTGCTGGCTCTGTACTTGGCTGCGCTCAGTTGTCGCTGTAAGTCGCCAACCTCCTCCTTGAGCCCGTCGATTTCTTTGCCGAGGTCGTTCTGGCCGTCATCGTCCTCGGTGTCGTCGTCCTCGGTGTCGCCATCCCGGCGTTCCGTCAATGTGGCAAGTTCCGCCTTGAGTTCCTCGTCATTGGCGCGGCAGTCGTCAAGTGCTTTCCCCTTCTCTTGGAACTCTTCGTTCTTCTTCTCGAGCTCCTCTTTCTTTTTCCGGATCGCTTCGTCCATCTCCTCGATCTCGCCGTCCACCTCTCGCAGCTCTTCATCGTCATTGGGCTCCTGTTCTGATTGTCGATGAGCCTGCGAGACCTCCCGCAGCTGTTGCGCCTCTTGCTCCAGCTGGCCCCGCAGCGACTCGAGCTGCTCAACTATCGCCTGAAGAGTGATGGTCATTGTCCGGGCTTCTTGAAGTTCTCGAAGTGCTATGCCAAACCGACTTTCGGCTTCTTCGACGCGTTGCGAAAGTGCCGAAACAAGCTTCAAATAGCTTTCAGAGTCGTTGGTGGAGCTGGAGATCTCCTCCTCATCGTCTGCGCCTTCTCCCTGCAGCATCACTCGTGTTTCGGCCCATTTGACTTTTGCGTTGGCCTTGCTGGCCTTTGCCTGGACTGCGCGGAGTCTTTCCTTGAGCACCTTTTCGATCCTTTGTTGCAGTGATAGCTCGCCTTTCAGCTTTTTGAGTTCCCTTGAGCGTCGCCTCCCCTCTCCTTTCAATTCCTCAACCTCCCTGTCCGCCTGCTGCCGATGAGCCTGGCATTCATTGAGGTCGGCTTGCATGTCTTGCCCCTTGCCTTCTGAGGCCTCCTGAAGTTGTTGTACGTCTTGCTTGGCGGCGTCTTCGTGCTTGGCGATACCTTGGGTCGGTGTCTGAGCCCTGCCCTCCGGTGCGTCGGACTCCTCACCAGAGCCTTTGCTGGTCTTGGCGGTGTCGCCAGCCTCCTCCAGTTTCTGGATCTTGTCTTGCAACTCTTCGATTTCGTCCTTCTGCCTCTTCGCCTCGCCCCGTAGTTCTTTGAGTCTCTGGTCTGCTTCGTCGCGTTGTCTTCGACACTCATCCAGCGCATCGTGGAGCTTGGCCGAGCCGTCTCTGCTGGTCTCCGCGGCCTGCTTCGTTCTCTGGATCTCGTCTTGCAGCCCTTTGGTTTCTTCCTCCTGTTCCTTTGCCTTGTACTCCCATTTTTTGCTTTTCTCGTCTGCTTCTTTGAGACGGGTTTGGCAGTCTTTCAGCGCCTTCTGCAACTTGGCAGAACCGTCCACGCTGGCCTTGGCGACCGCGGCGGCATCATCCTTTAGCTTCTGGATCTCGTCTTGTAGTCTTGCGGTTTCTCCCTCTCGTGCTTTCATCTCCCCCTCCAATTCTTTGATCCTCTGGTCTGCTTCCTTCTGGCGGCTTTGGCAATCGTCTAGCGCCTTCTGCAGCTCAGCGGAACCGTCCACGCTGGGCGTCGCGACCTCGGCGGCATCATCCTTCAGCGTCTGAATCTCATCTTGTAGCGCTTCAATTTCACCCCTTTGCTTCTTCATTTCGTCCTCCAATTCTTCGGCTCTCTGCTCCGCCTTCTTCCGACGGACATGGCACTCGTCCAGCGCCTTGGAAAGATCCGCAGGATCGTCTCCCCGTCCCATTTGACTGTCTTCGGTAGGCTGGATATTTGTCAGTAACAGACCCAGACAGGGGTACGGGTGGCTGAACTTACTACCGAGGATTCTCTGCTGTGTTCGCTAGGGTTGCTGGGCTGGCTGGATTCGCTGGGCTGGCTAAGTTCGCTAGGATCGCTAAGTTCGCCGAGGCCGCTCATCTCGCTCGCGAGACTTCTTTGCCCTGTCGGGCTTGTGGACTCCAACGTCGGTGACCCGTCCAGCCCGAGGCCGGCTGCCACCTCCCCTGGCGCGACGAACCCCTCCGATGATGTCGGGGATACCTCACGGTCGGGCTCGACGACGGCGCGGAGGTACCTGCGGTATTCGCCTTTCCCAACCATGCCCAAGAGCCTGGTCTCCTCGTCCCTCCCGATGTTGATCAGGTTTGCGGTGGCCTCTTCCACGGCAAGGTTGTAAAGGGGGACGAACTCCTCCATGATCATCTGTCGAGCCCTTTTGAAATCCTCGAGGGCCCTGTCGCGCTCTTCCTCGGCCTGCTGCAGTTGCTCTCGCAGCTCTGCCGCGTCGCCTCTCGCGTTGCCGAGGAGCTTTTCGTACCTCTCGAGCGGCAAGACTTCGTTGTCCACCCGGAAGGTGACGGGCTGTCGTTCCGCTTCGGCCACAGAGGCCTTTCGCAGTTGCTCCTCCTTCTCACGTTGAAGCGCTTCGATGATCATCTTGTACTTTTCGTTTTCCTTTTGCATTCCAAGGATGAATTCGTCTTGATGCCTCATCTGCGCGTCATGTTCGTCGCCCTTGTGTTTTTGAGTCGCTGCTATCATTTCAGCCTGCCTCTCTAGGTCGGCTTTGTCGCTGTTCAAATCCCTCAGCTGCTCACGGAGGTTGGAAATCGTGGTTTTCAAGGCTTCCACGTCATCAGACGGGGCAGCCTGGCGGTTGCTCTGCTGGGCTTCTTGTAGCGCGCTGTTGAGCCTCTGCGTCAATATGTCTTTTTCGTCGCGTTCGCTCTCAGCTGCTTCCAACTTCTTTTGAAGCCCTCTTAGCTCCGACGTTGCCTCATCTCGCTCAATGGCGCAGCGCTCGACTTGTGCTTTGGGATCTTCGATGTCGGAGTCGCGTGCTTGTGTGGCGATGGATTCGAGCTCTTTCAACTTGGTGTCCTTCACCCTGGCGGCCTCTTCCAGTGCCAACTTCTCCTTTTCGAGCGTCGCTTGTGCCGATGTTGACTTGTCAAGCTTTGCCTCCGTACTTTTCAGATTCCTTTCTTTTTCGCGGCACTCTTTGGACAACCTCAAAGCAAAGTCCTTGAAGAGTGCGTCAACGGTCTCGAGTGTCGTCTCGGACTCTTCGTCTGACAGATGCTCCACGAGTGCAAGAGGAAGACCGTGTGCTTCTGTAAGCTCTCTTAGGTAGTACTTCATTTCCCGAAGCCGCCCATGTTCTGCTGCATCTTCTGTTCTCGCGTCGGCCTCCACCGTCGAGGAGTCGGGTTGCGGCAAAGGAGTCACCGTGTCCAGTGGACCGGAGCCTTCCTGGCCTGAGACGTTCGAGCCTTTGGAGGGTGGCATGGGTGTTGTATCTTGCTCACGAATCTCGTCTGCCTGCGCAGGTGCTGACGGCGCAACTCGGCCGTATGCTTTCTGTTGCAGAGCTGTCGGATTCGTAGCCCGTGACCGAGTATTGCTTCGAGATGCGTCTGTAGTAGACGAGCCCTTTGCCGCTGCACCATGGGCAGCTATGTCCGCCCATGAGACTGCTTTGGAGCCCTTGGTATTCACTGGTGGCGTGGTCGGCATTCTATGGGTGGTCTTTCGTGTTTCTTCCGACTCATGTGCTGGCACCGCCGAGGGATGCTGTTGTGGAATAGGCTGGCCACGTTGGTGGCCCTCTTGGGGATGGTTTGTGGAGGAAGGTCCTGCCCAGGAGCCGGTTCGGCCGAGGGAGATGTCACTTCTCAAGGCGTCCTCGTCTGGGTCTCCGGCCATATCGCCGTCTTTGTCAGTGCGTCACGGTAGGGTAGACTTACAACCTCTTGTGTTCCTCTTACACGCTTTTTCGTATGTGGGCGATCTGACACTTGCACTTTTGAAAGACGATGAGAGAAACAAGACAGGAGAAGGGTATGAAAATGCTGCAAGGCGGAAAAAGATGATCAAGGACTTTGATTCTTGAGCAATGCCATACTTATGAGCTGGCGATCCATGATCCCAAGGGTTTAATCTTCTGGCATCTCTTTCAGATTGTTAGGCACGATATTTCAGGGTTAAAAGGTCTGAAAGACTTTGAAGCAGCAAGTCCATGCTTCGGGCCTCGATGGGGATTGCAACGGCGCCGTTTGCGTGTCTGTATGTGCCATTGTTTTGGCCACTGGAGCTGTTGAATCGCCAGACCGTGAATGGGCCTTTTGAGCTTTGACATCGAGAACACCACTTCGAAGGGTGAGCATGTGCCGGAAAAGGAGCACTGTGCATCCCCAGCAGGTCAAACAATGAATTTGGGTGCCGGTAAACGACTTGGCAACGCCGATGATGGCTGCACACAAGCCCTGCGATTCCTATCCGTCATGCATGAGCCTACCCAGCTTGCCTTTCAGGTTGCTTTTGGTTTCATTTCATTCAATGGACTCATGAAAGTGTAAGAGACTTGCGCAAATGCCGAGTGTAATGAAGCTAGGGGATTGTGAAGGGTATCTGCAAGGGATACCACACCAATCGCCCTTTGAATCCATTAGCTGGGTCTCAAGCCCTGGCTGTCCCCGCTCCTCTAAGAAACGCCATGGAAGAAAAGAAGACAAACTGCTAAATAAAGCCCATCCAGATAAACGCCATCGTGATCTGCCAACCAGGTATTCTATACATCATTCAGCACCCGGTGACGATGGACTGAAAATGCATTGCCAAAACGCCATGCTTGCCGCCACGCCCATTCTTAGCTATACCATCCTCTGGCACCAGGGGCTTGTGTTGATACCCCTTCTTTGCGATGTGTGATCATGGGCTCCCGAATGTCGAAGGTGTCGATTATGTCTTGCCAAGTTTGCATGTCCATAGAGAAAATGGCCTGTTGCTTTGCCGTTTCGCGTTTTACTGCTGCGCGCCCGGCTGTGCTATCTTCATCTACGTCATCGGCCTGAAAGGGACCTGGTTTCGTCGTTTAGCAGAGTCATACTGGGAGGGTCTTCGGGAGCTGGCTTACTTAGAGACGGGTATTCGTCGCTGTCGAATTCAATCTTGACTTTTCCGTCGCGGATCAGGAAACTGACATAAAACATGTTCTCGACCGTCTGGCCAAAGGATTTGGGGTTCACGACGAAGCGAAGCAGATCAACGCCTCCGGTATCGCGAAGGCCGTGCTTCTGCATGAGGGCAATCTGTTCTTCTTCGCTCATGTCGGTTTTGTCAAAAATGTCATAGAGCTTCGTCTGGATCTCGCCTTGGACGCTCTGCAGCTGCTTCAGAATCTTACCGCAGATGGCGGTGAGGTCGTTCTCCTTTTTCGCCAAGTCCTCGACGTTCAGCACCTCGGGTCTCGTCTCTGCGAGGTTGTTTGGTCTGAAGGGCGCGCTCCGCTTCGCAATCTTCCGAACCTTCTTCTCAACGGACAGAGGGCCGAGGAGGAAACCAGGCAGGGCAGGGCGGCGGATGTTGGGCAACGAGGCGAAACGTCCGAGATGGGCCCAGTTGAATGCTTCGTCGCTTCCTTCGTCTTCTCCCTCGTGTGAACCGCCTCGGGTCCGGCGTCGCCGTCTTTGGGTGCTTGAGAGCTCTGGCGCTGCATCGTCGGCGATTCCACCGGCTTGCCGCATATAAGTGCAGCACTTGGAAACGAACTCGTCCACGTCCACACTCTCGGTTGCGCTTCCTTGCATCAAGCGAACGGTCTTCCGGTACGACAGGTCGACGGCGCTGACAAGCAGACGGGAATCGATGGTTGCTTCTGTGGTCTGCTTGACGCCTCTGGCGACTCGCTGGGCCATCATCAAGGTGTCTTTGAGTCCCGTCGAGCCCGGCAGCATGTACTCCTCCATGTTTTCCGCGATGCCTTTTTGGAGATCCCGCAGCTTGCGCTGTATTGCTCGGCGCTCCTCCATCGGCTGGTCAGGGTCGTAGACATCCGAGTCGTAGTCCTCGCCTCTCTCGACGGAGCGGGTAACTCTCCGACGGGCGGGGTGGGCTCCATTTGCCGTGTCTCCGCGCTTCCGCTTCCCAACGGAAACATCGCGACCCTTTCCTTTGTCTCTGATGGCGAGTTGGCCACGTGAGGAGCCCGGCGCATCATCTTCGCTCGAGGAAGACGACGACGAGCCATCCACCCTCGCCGGCATCTTGGTCGGACTAGAGGGTGAGGAGGTGCTTGAAAGGTGTTGTCGGCGGACCGGTCAAAAGTCTGGGCGGGTCGGTCTGGCGCATGTGCACTCAAGTCCACGCAGAAGAGGAAGACGGCGGTTTCTGTAATGTATCGTGGGCATCAACGGGGTGGGATTTGTTTGAAGAAGGAACTCGCGCGTCGGATCGCAAGACATGGAAGACGCGACAGGCACTTCCCAGAGGGGCGTTGCGGACCCTCCCTCCCACTCAACGCGCTCAGCTAGGTCTAACTAATAAGGTCTAATTAATTGACTGGTACCGCGTGAAAATGTGGCTGATGCTGCTTATCGATACAAGATAAGGATGTACTACTGGTAGTGCACTATAAACTGTGGCTTGAGCGGGGCACTTCCTCGGCGGCCACACCCTGTTGGCAGTCACGGTGAGGTGCGGGAGCGCCCCACTGAAGCTTCCCGCTGGTGCTGTGCTGTGCTGTGCTGTGCTCTCTGTCAGCTGCCTATCGGTGGTTATCCATCCCGCCGACTTGCGCTACGCCAACCACCGACCATCTTTGTCGCATCCCCCCAAGACTACAACTATCTGCAGATTCCCACCTTCATCGCATAATGGACTCATGATCTTGGACAGGCTCCTGTTGTCAAGATGGAGCCGTTCTCATTTGCGAGCTCCGAGTCGCTGGATTTCCCAGTGAGCATCCGCATGTAGGCGCCCTCCCAGAGCGTTGTCCCCGGTGCAAGTGCGTGCGACTGACAGCCTTTCCCCTGTAGAATCAACCTGGAGGGCGACGAGACACCATTCTTGCATTCGACTCTCCTGGAAAAGGCCGAGTTGAGGCACATTGGCTCCAACCAGAGGTACCGCTTCCTGCGCCGCGCCGTTGCTTGTCGACGTCGCTGACTTGCTAGTTCCCACTCCGACCTCTACGTCACCGTCCAAGTATGGGCCGGCTCCAAACCCTTGACGGTGCCTGTCCAAACTGCCTACAAATCTTTTCGCACTGAGAGAAGGTGAGTGATGGAATCGGAGCTCGCGGCCTGGAAAGGCGCTGACACTCTACCGCAACAGATGGAACGAATGGCTCACGTTGCCGATTAACTACAAAACCCTCCCTCTGAACTCCTGCCTGGCCATCACGATCTGGGACTCGTCCCCCGCTGGGGGCAAACATGCGAGAGGCCATTCGATTCCCTTTGGAGGCACGACGCTGCCGCTCTTTGACCGAGACAACCAGGTGCAGAAAGGCCGACAGAAATGCATGGTACACCGACATAAGAACGCCGACGGCAACGACAACACGACCACGCCCGCGGTGCCCCGCAAGAAAAGGGATGGGTCGAAGAAGGGGGAGGCTCCGCCAGTGGACAAGGACGCCGAAGAGCTGGAGCGCATGGAAAAGCTGTTCAAGAAGCACGAAATGGGCGAGATTCCGAGAGTTGACTGGCTCGACCAGCTCGTCTTCCGGGGGTTCGAGAAACGTGGTCTGCAGTCGGCAAAAGCTTCGCTGAAGACCATGCAACGTCAGAGGGCAACGGACGGGGATGCGCCCGAGAAGGAGAGAAACACGGACGACGAGAAGGGTGTCGTGGATACCGAGTCTCACCCGGGATTCTCAAAGTTTCAACTCAACGTCGAGTTGCCGCGGTTCGATTTCCCCGTCGTTTTCGCCGACTTGGAGTACGACCCTCCGCCAATCTCAAACCTGCAGCACATCTCTGCTTCCCAGTCCAACGTCATGCTGAAGCCACCTCCCGAGGTACAGTTCGGGCCTGGTATCAACGCACTTGGCGATGCGGCGGGCGGTCCTGGTAGCCGGTTGATGAAGGTCTACGACCCAGAGGTCGGTGCTCGCGACAACCCGGCCGAGAGCAAGCACAGGAGACTTGTCAGAAGCCAGCACCGCCATGGCGTTCTCGACAAGGACCTCAAGCCGAATGCCAAGGTCCGCGATGAGCTGAACCTCATCATGTCCTACTCGCCCACACACACCCTGACCCCCGAGGAAAAGGACCTGGTCTGGAAGTTCCGTTACCATCTCACTCGCGATAAGCGTGCCGTCACCAAGTTTGTCAAATCGGTCAACTGGCAGGACCAGAGCGAGGCCAAGCAGGCCGTGCAAGTTTTGGGACGCTGGATCGAGATTGACGTCGACGACGCCCTCGAGTTGCTTGGCCCCACCTTCGACAACCAAGCTGTTCGGGCGTATGCCGTGGAAAGACTGCGCAAGGCGGACGATCATGAGCTGCTGCTGTACCTTCTCCAGCTGGTACAGGCACTCAAGTACGAGCATATTCGGGCAGACTCTTCCCAGGAGGCCATCCAGGACTCTTCCCTGGCCCAGTTCTTGATATCCCGTGCAGCCGGCAACTTCCTTCTCGGCAACTACTTCCACTGGTACCTCATGGTTGAATGCGACGATCACAGCCCCGAGCAAGGGCAGAATAACCGCAACATCTACCGAAAGGTGGCTTACGACTTCATGACGGAGCTGGTGAAGCGACCAGACGGCGTCGAGTCGAGAAAAATTCTTTTGAGACAGGCCGAGCTGATCGCGATCCTGTCCAAGATCTCGGGGGAGGTCAAGACGTCGCACGAGTCGATTGCGAAGAAGACGGATCGCGTCAAGCATTTCTTGGCAGACCCCAAGAACGAGATATTGACCATCGACCCGCCGCTGCCTTTGCCCCTCGATCCCGTCATGCTGGTCGTTGGCGTTGTCCCAGAGGAAACGACGGTCTTCAAATCGTCCTTGTGTCCCATCAAGGTCACCTTCAAAACCACGACAGGAAAGAAATACCCAATCATCTTCAAAACCGGCGATGACCTGCGGCAGGATCAGCTGGTCATCCAGATCATCACTCTCATGGACCAGCTACTGCAGAAGGAAAACCTGGACCTGAAGCTGTCCCCCTACAAGATCCTGGCCACGAGCACGACAGCAGGCGCATCCCAGTTCGTCCCGTCGGTCAGCTTCCAGAGCATCGCTTCGAAGTACAAGAACAACCCGGCGCTGACGTACCTGAAATCCAACAACCCAGACGACCGACAACCTCTGGGTCTGCGGCAGGAGACGCTGGACACGTACGTCAGGTCTTGCGCGGGATACTGCGTCATCACCTACATCCTGGGTGTCGGCGACAGACATCTGGACAACCTTCTCCTGGCGCCGGACGGGCATTTCTTCCACGCAGACTTTGGATTCATTCTCGGACGGGATCCCAAACCGTTTGCGCCGGTGATGAAGCTCTCCAAGGAGATGGTCGACTGCATGGGCGGCGTCAACTCGGAGCACTTCAAACAGTTCAAGCAGTATTGCTTCCTGGCATACACTGCCTTGCGCAAGTCGTCCAACCTGATTCTGAACCTGTTCAGTCTGATGGTGGACGCCAACATCCCGGACATCCGCCTCGAACCCGACAAGGCCGTTTTGAAGGTTCGCGAGAGGTTCCACTTGGAGTTGACCGAGGAGGAATCAATGCTGTTCTTTGAGAGGATAATCGAAGATACCCTTGGCGCAATTGCACCAGTTGTCATTGACAAACTACACGAACTCGTACAGGCTTTTCGGAACTAGCGGGGCTCTTTGGATGCGAGCGGCGCATGGTATGGCGTTGAGTCTACTTTAGATAGATTTGCAGAGTATCGAGGCTCTATCTCTGCCATGTGACGAGTTTCTTCAATGCCGGTGACTTTCCCGGCCTGAGCCTGCCTTGACCAACAGGAACGCGCTTCCGAGAGTAACGGTCTTCGAACTGCCCATTTCTCTAGACTGGTGCTACTTGTTACCACAGTCGCCACTGCTCCATTTGCACATCGGTGACAGACAGACAGGTAGGGGACATCAACACGTGGCTGGTTCTTGCCAATCTGAGGAACATCTCCACGGCACTTGGCAAGCGCTCTATGAAGACTCTGTCCGACGGCCGAGTTCAACCGTCTGCACACATCGCCCATACATTATCGTCTTCGTCTTCTCAAAAAACCAGACATCAATTTCAGGCATTCTCATAGCCGGAAACGAGACAGTCACTGCTAGCCATTCACGGTGCCCGACTCCAACTTATATAACAGTATCTACTTTGGTCCATCAATACGAACGCTAGACAATGGAAGGCAGCCCTTTTCCCACCTTACAGAATCGCAACGCCTGGATGGTTGGCGCCATTAGGTTCTTCAACCAGGTCGCCCATGCAGACCTGCAGCCGCATTTCATCGAGCGGGCGTCGGCCTTACGTGCCCTTCTCCGGATTTGCGTCATCCCGCACGACAACGTCGAACAAGAGATGGCGATACACAGAGACGCCACAGAGCTACAGCACGACATCCACAGGACCACCAACTACCGGGCCTTCATCCGCCGAGTCGAAGAGGCCGAAACCCATAATCTTGTTGCGTGTTACCTGCCAGAGCGTTCGTGGGCCAATGACATGCTCCGGCAGCCTGGCTCGGTTGGCGACTGCCTCTTCTGCCGGGAGTGGGTGACCGACAGCCACCAGACCAGAGACTGCAGGATCCTCACGATGCCTCCCGTCGTGTTCCTTGGCCATTTCGAGGACGAGCGCCAGGACTTTTGCCGGTGGCTCCAGACGATTGTGGCCGGCTTGGGTACGTTTCCGCAGTCTCCGACGCCAATGGACGACTACGTCGCCCGTGTGGCCAAGTACAGCGGGAGGCACAGCCACCGAGACAACGTCTGGACGTACGACAGCATCCTCGACACCGTGAAAGAGGCCAAATTACGAGCCGAGGGGCGCCAGCTCAACTACCGGCAGTTCCTGTGGACGGGGTGGCAGAACACCCTCGGGAGGATCGGGCACGACGGTGCCACGACCCCAACGCGCGTCCGCGGCTTCCTGGCACCCGACCGGTCTGTCGAGCTCAAGCGGGCTATCAACTACGACGCGAGGAGGTACTACGTGCGATCGCTCAAGCTCACCAGGAACCGGCGGTGCGTCAACCAGCAGCCCAGGCGCTGGGTGCGCAACTGGCTGCGGAGGTACCCCGTCGCGCCCCGCCGGAGCAACCGCTGGGGGAAGATCCTGAAGATTGACCGCGTGTGGCCGCTGTTCTGCATCGACAAGAGCTGCAATGTGTGTGCGAAGATCCAGTTCTGCGGGACCGACCGTAGACGCTGGGAGTACAGATGGCTCGGCAGGGTCGACACCCCTGGGACGGAGCTGTTGGCGCTCGTACGTAGCAACATGGGGAACCAGCAGGCCAGGCGCAAGGCTGCCGAGTGGCGTGCTGAGCTGGAACTAGAGGGACAAGGAGGTGAGAGTGTGGTGGGCGGCGGGCGTGCCGTGGACGACGGGGGCGTCCGCATGGAACTAGACGAGGACAGCAGCATGACAGAAGACAACGACGGAGCAGAGTCCTCGGACGACGGGGGCATCCGCACGGAACTAGACGAGGACAGCAGCGCGACAGAAGATGGGGCCGGCTCCGGAGGGCGCAGTGACGACAACCGTCCTGGGAGTTCCCGAGGCCGAGCCTTCCTCCGAGGCGGGCTGCGGCGCTGTCCGCCGCAGGAAGACCAGAACCAGGGCTGAGAAGAGCTAGAGTGCCATTTGTTGTCGGGCGACGAAGGACACCAGAACGTGGGCGGGCCAGTCATTTGAAAGGTGGAAACGCAAGTCGTCCAAGGACGCAGTTGTTATGGTATCAGCGCTGATGGGAAGTGTGTCAAGCGGTTGAGAGTAGGATAGATGGACAGGGATACGACCAAGCAGCGACATTTCGTCTTGTCGCGGATGAATCAGGCAATGCTTTTCAATGATGCGTCTACGCACTCCTCATCACTTCATTACATGCTCAAGGAACTAGCGGGACGCGTGGGCGGCAATCGCATTTTGATGGTTCGGCCCAAACAAGCAATGCAAAATGAAAAATGGAAGATAAAAGAGAAAACCCCACCCAAATCTATCCCGTATCTTACAACGGTCACGAATCTATATGCACACACACACACACGATCTCATCTTCCTCGTTGGCCAACCCCCCCCCCGCTCACGTCTCGCCAAAGACAAAGACGCCCTTTCCCTTGCGGAAGCCGGCGAGGGCGCCCTGGACGGCGTCCTTGAGGACCTTCTCGTCCGTGTCCCAGTTCCAGGGCACCTCGTCGACGGGGACGTCGCGGAAGCGGCCCTCGCGGATCATGCCGAGGACGTCGTCGACGGCGAACCTGCGGCCCTGGGGGTCGCGCTGGTTCCACCTGCTCAGCCAGAAGCCGACGAAGCGCAGGTCCTTGAAGATGAGCAGGCCGGTGGGCAGCATGACGGGCTGGCGGGCCATGCCGCCGTACGAGACCATGGTGCCGCCCTCGGCGAGGCTGCGGGCGACGGCGGTGGCCGACTTGCCGCCGACGCAGTTGAGGCCGAGGCCGACGGGCTCGCGGCCGCCGCGCGTGAGCTCGGCGAGGCGGTCGCGCCACTCGCGGGCGAGGAACTCCCGCTCCGTGACGACGACGTCGGCGCCGAGACCCGAGAGCTCGTCCCTGAGGCGGGCCGTCTCGGCCTCGGTCTCGCGCTCGCGCACGACGTTGATGCTCCGCAGGCCCCAGAGCCTGCCGAGCTGGATGGCGGCGCGGCCGACGCCGCTGTTGGCGCCGTTCTGGACGAACCAGGCGCCGCTGCCGGGTTCGAGGGCGCGCATGGCGCCCGGGTTGGCGTCGGCGCGGACCTCGCCGGGCCCGTAGGTGCGCAGGATGCGGTAGGCGGTGCAGGGGTTCACGCTGACGGTGGCGACCTGGGTCGGCGTCAGCCCCTCCCTGGGCACCTTCATGACGTCCGCGGCGTCGGCGACGGCGTGGGTGCGCCAGGTGCCGAAGGAGCCGGCCGAGGAGGGGATGACCCAGTCGCCCTTGCGGAGGTCCGAGTCCGCCGCCGCCCGGGAGCCGACGGAGACGACCTCGAAGACGCCCTCGTTGCCGGGGATGGCGGCGGGCTCGGGGGTGCCGATGAGCTGGGTGAAGGGCGGCTTGGCGCCGTAGGTGCCCTGGATGGTGTTGATGTCGGCCGGGTTGATCGGGGCGGCGAGGGCGCGCAGCAGGACGGCGGAGGAGGGGACGGAGGGCGAGATGGAGTGCGTGTGCAGCCTTTTTTAGGACGGGTTGGTCAGTTGTGGTCATCGTCGGGAAGAGGGGGGGGGGGGGGCGGCAGGTGCGACGACTACGTACTGCAGGACGTCGCTGGGCTCGCCCTCCTTGGAGAAGACGAGGGCCTTGGCCTGGGTGTAGCCGTACGGGCCGGACTTGTGTCTTCGGGCGGCCCGCGGGAGGAGGAGCTGCTGCTGCTGCTGCTGCCGGGCCTGTCTGCCGGCGGCCGGCCGGCGCAGCGCAGAGGCCAGAGGCCTGAGCGTCGTCGTCGTCGTCGTCGTCGTCGTCGTGCGCAGACTCGACGCCATTTGTGTGTGTATGTTGTGTCCGTCCGTCTAGGTCGATTCGATTTCGGATCCTCGGATTGGATTGGGGGCAATTGGCCCAAGGTGGAAAGTGTCGAGGGTATGTATGTATGGGTATTGTTGGAGGGGGAAAAGCACTACTTTGAGGTAGGAGGTTGAGAAGCTTCTCGTGCACTACTACCACAGCTGTAAAGTAAAGTAAAGTGACCTAGGTACCTAGGTAGGTAGGTAGGTAGTAGCTAAGGCGTGGAAGGTAAAGAAAAGCCAAGGTAGGTAGCTCGGCAAAAGCTCACAATGACGTTGCCCTCCACACGGCGCCGACGAATCACAGCGCTCCCTTGCCTTGAGAGGAGGGGGGGTGCCGCTGTCTCTGCGATTGGCTCGAGCTTCCTTTTGCCCACCACCACACCACCACTAAAGGTACACACTACCACCACTACCGCGCCTGGCAGCTCCGACGTCCGGGAGATGCACGGCAGCGGTAGTTTAGGATGGATCAACGGCTCCGGGGGGAAAGGCGAGGGGGGGGGGGGGGGGTTTTCAGACGGTGGTATCGGATGGCATGTTGCCCGCCTGCCCGCTCGCTCGCTACGACGCGACGCGCAGAAAAGGCCGCTGATGTTGCGCGGATGGGCTGGAAAGTTCGTCCGGCTGCGGGGTGTTTTGACTGACTGACTTGACTGACAGTTCTGGCATCCATCCACCATCCCCCTCCCTCCCTCGACATCGTACATACTGTACACAGGTAGGTACATGACATTGTGGAATACCTACTGCCTGTACTATGTAAGTACCATGTATGTAGGTACGCTGGCCAGCTATGTAATGCACCCCTATTCTCCAGCAGAACCAGCTGGATGCTGGCGTTTCCGCACTAGGTAGGTAGGTAGGTACTGCATCTGCAAGCCTCCTCTCGCCACATGATATATTACCCCCCCCCCCCAAAAGGGGCCAAAGCGCAAAAAGGGTCGGATGCCGCGGGGTTTGGTGCTTCTGTCTTTTTTTCTTTTTCTTTTTTCTTCTTCTTCCTTTTCATTCTGTTTTCATTTTATTTATAGAATAAAAAAAAACCTTACCGCCGTCGCAAAGAGGGAGGCCGTTGTGGCGGTATGAGATTGGGTTGCCTACCACAGCTGGATGCATGCTGGTAATCTTATCAGCCCCAACTCTTCTCATCTCTCGTGCTCTCATCACGTTCCTTGCCGGACCAACTGTTTGTCTGCAAGTGCGACGTCGATTTAAACTCATCGTAAGCCGTCTAAACCAAGACTCTCTCTATTGCGGCCGGATTGGCCAAAAAGACACCGCCAGCGTTGGGACGGACATATATGCTTGACACTCACTGCCCATGGCGCCTCTACTAATCGTGCGTGGCCTGACGCTATCCTCTTCTGCACTTTCGCCTTCTGGTATCGTTATTGGTCTCATGCCATCTTGGGATCGACGTCCGTCCCTGAATTCTTAGGCCTTTCCTTTCCTCTTTCCAGCCTTCGTCGAACCCTCAGCACACCAAAACATGTACAGGAAAAAAAAAAAAAAGGTAAGCGTACAGTGGGGAGAGAGGGTCCAACCGGTAAAGCCGTAGAATACTGCAATTATCGTTTCATGATGCCTTTGTATTCCAGACAGCGCAACGAGATGAAGTGAAGAAGACGAAAAGGGAAGAAAAGATGGAACAAAAAGAAGAGAAGAGAAGAGAAAAAAAGGAAACGAAAAAACATAACAAAGAAAGTGTAAACATCGTATGTCAGAATGAGCCCGCGGTGCGAGCTGGGTATCTTGCATAACTTCTTCCAATCTTGCCTCCGCTCTTCGTCACTCTACCGCGCCTTTTCCCCCACCACCGTCCACCCCCCCCTCTCTCATCCCCCAGCTCTGGCTCGAAAAGAAATTCAACTAAAGTAATACGCTAGGAAATCGTGTGGGTGCATCCGTTCGGATTCGGTCGTTCGCTCGTCGGCGCATGCCGGTTCGATTTTTTTCGTGTCCGACAAAGGTGGCCGGTTCCCGACTCCAAAAACCGGCAAGTCTGTGTGTAAATCTTGCCCATGAATCGTTGCGCGGGGTTTCGCCCGCGCCAACAACCCCCTGGGAGGGCCCGGGGAAGCGGAAGACGTTATTTGATGTTCTTGAACAGGTCCTCTCCGAGACTACCGCCGTCCATCAGGCCCACCTTGGCCTGAAGCGCACTCAGCTCGGGGATCATGGGCGGCGGCGGCCCCGGAGCGACGGGAGGATCCTGCAGCTTGCTCGGCGCATGGCTGCTGCTGGTCTCGCTGATGTTGGGGTGCTCGTAGACGATGCTGGATCGCCTCTGCGGCGGGGACGATTCCGAGGACCTCAATCTCTTGAACCAGCCGCTGGTGCGCTTCGGCTTCTTCTCGTCGGCGATGCTGCCTGCGCTACGGCTCATGGGACGGGACGGGGGTCCGCCGTGGTTTTCGCCTTCTGCATATGCTTGGTTCAGTAAAGTCCGGCTGAAGAGGCGGCGGATGCTGCCTTGTCTGCTCGACAGTGCCGGAGAGAGCGGCGTGTCCTCGGAGAATCCTTTCGTACCGTTGGTGGTGGCGGGGGAGCCTGGAACGGCGACCGCGTGACCATTATTCGCCTTGTCACTATTAACCTTCGCCTTGATGGCCGAGTCGGACGACTCCTTGGTTTCGCTCACGCGCGGGGTCTGGGGAGGCGTGGGTACCTCCTGGACAGGGCTGGGGAG
Source organism: Colletotrichum somersetense (assembly GCA_030867255.1). Classification (NCBI taxonomy): domain Eukaryota; kingdom Fungi; phylum Ascomycota; class Sordariomycetes; order Glomerellales; family Glomerellaceae; genus Colletotrichum; species Colletotrichum somersetense. The sequence goes on along the minus strand of MU843464.1, from coordinate 214,077 downwards.
CGGAGGGGGGATGTTGGTTCCGTCCGTCAAGGAGCCGAACTTGAAGTCGAGCTTGGGAAGCTCGAATCGCTTCGATGCGCCAGTTGTGGAAGGCATGGCGTGTTGTTGCGGGACGGGCAGGCGTATGTCATCAATTGACTTGGGATGGATGTATGTATGTAAAGGCGAGGTTGGGCCAGGATGGGACTTTAGCTGGAAGACGAGGTTTGCAGATGCAGGACTCGCTCGGTTGCGGATACCGCCCAGTTAGAACGGACGGACGGACGCGTGACAAGGAAGCCAGTAAGTACGGTTCGCCCCGTGGTGTGTGTTGTTGTTGTTGCTGGACGGAGACCAGGGGTGGTGGAAACGGACACAGTGTGCGACTGCAGGTTTGCCGTCTGGCACAGGCGAGTCGAGTCGGGCACAGTGTGGTGCTGTGTGTGTGTGTGTGTGTGATGCAAGCGTCTCGAGACTGGAGCCGGATGATGAAAATACAGCACCCTATCCGTACGTACGGTGTGTTGCGTGGGTATTTAGGTATGCAGAAGGTCCCACTGATCCGATGGGACAGGGACGAGCAGAGCAATGGATCCGGAAGGCCCCCCTCGATAACTGTCGAGTGTCGAGATTGATGGAGCAAGGGCAGCGCGGCAGGTTGGAGTGGACTGCAGGGTTCGTTCGCTCTGGAACGAAATTGGGTCCTTCTGCTGGGGGAGTAAGTGGAAAGGCCGGACAGGACAGGTGACGCGGAGTATTCAGGCACTCGTACTTAGAGCCAACTGCAGGGTAGTGCAGCAGGTTTGAGCGACGTATTGCCGGCGTGCTGGGATTCGTGCGAGATGTGACGGTACAAGAAAGGCGACGGTATCATGCCACGAGGGTGCTTTGATCGATTTAGATGCGTAGCCATAGGCCGGGTGGACGTCAGGACGAAGGAATGGGTCGAGACTCAATGGTCCAAAGCAGAGCCTGCTTGTTTGGGCGGATTTCAAGGGGCCGAGTCGTCTTTTGAGCGGTAATTAGCAGATGACGCTAGGGGAGAGACGACGACGACGAGAAGAAAAGGTCCAAGGGTCGAGGAGAGGAGAGTAGAATAGAGTAGAGCAGAATAGAGTCGAGTGAGCAGAAGACCCTTTGGGGGGGGCAGCGGAGTAGAAGAATGGAACGGCAGCAGAGGGGCCCAGCCAAATGGGAATTAGCTAGACGGCACAATACTCCGTACTAGGTCAAACGCTATCCGGGTTGTGTCAATCCAGGCTTGGACGGGTTGGGTTGGCCTTGTTTGGTTTGGTTTGGTTGATGCTCGAGTGCTTGCGGTGCGGTACGGTGCTGAAGGGACAAGCTTTCGTATGGCAATTGGCTGTTGGGCACGATTGGTTCCTGACATGTTGGTACACTGCAGGGATCCGGCACTCTGCGTGTTTGGTGGTGCTATACTACACTACCTACACTACACCACACCACATTACACTATTATTTCAAAGGCAGGCACGAATAGGTACCAAGTATCCGTCCTCCATACGCAGTTAGACCTCCGGGATTCGTATGTACTAGCACCACGTCCCAGGCGGTTCCCCGATAGGTCCCTTGTGTTACATGGCTGGTCCTGACGAATCCTTCTTTTCCTTTTCTTCTTCTTCTTCTTTTTCCTCCCCCTCCCTCTTTCTCTCTCTCCCCTCCTCTCTTTTTATCTTTTGTTTTATTCCTCCTTCGTTTTCCATCTAATCTTCTTCTGCCGAACTCGGCGGAAAGGGGGGGGAGGAACAATATAATATGCATTCATCAGACATTTTCCCTTTTTATTTTATTTTATCTCTTATATTTGTTTCAATCAGGATCTACCTGCCACAGATGCTAACCGTCATATTCCCTCAATGCCGGGATAGCATTGCGGGAGATGGATGGAAGATGCAAGATGGAGAAGCCGTTCCGAGCTGGGATCTCCCTGCATCTATCGATCTTTGGGTTACCATCATAATGGGATCTCTCTCTCTCTCTCTCTTCCTACAGACGCCAGAGAAGGATCGCGGCAGGCAAGGACAGCAAAATAGTCGTGTCAATGAGAAAAGGAACAAGACAAGAGCACAGATGACGCCTGTCAGCTCATGTCACTGTCTGTAGTCAATATCTGTCATTTCATCTTGGAGACGGAAGCGCGGGTCCGAGAGCCAAAGTGACACACGACCGAGCCCAGCCCAGCTCAGCGCGTGTCTGTCTGTCTAGGTAGGTACATACACATCTAGGTACTCAGGGTAAGTCTGGTACCTAGGTAGTGCCTGGGTAAGCAGGTACGGAAACTACTCCGTATTGGGAACTCTGTATAAAGTAGGGGTAGCCACCACCCACTCCTTCACCTTAGTAATCGTAGATATGATGTACCTGAAGTACCTCCATAGGTAGCTACCTAGGCAATGTACCTACCAACGTACCTAGTTAGTATCTGTAGGCATGCCAGGCGTCTTCATCGCTCCTTCCTGTCTCTTCCCAGCCCAAGGTACCGTACCTTACCTACCTGCTTTCCCACCTTCCTCCTTCCCCGTTCCTCCTTCCCCCTTCCTCCTTCCTCCTTCCTCCCAAGGTGTCTCTCCCGTGCAATAGGGGTGCTTACATAAGAGCCCATCATCTCTTCCATCCTCCGCCTGCTGCAACACGACACAAACATACGCAACGCAATCCGTGCGCTTGAATTATCCACGTCCCGAACGTCGCTACTTACACCATCACCGCCAAAACTGACTGCCTGCGAGACATGAAAGATGGGCGCCGCAGACCTTGACCCCACAGCCACTCACTCGACAGACAGACATGCAAGAGAAACAGGATCCAAGATGCGCCTTCGGAAACCACGTCTGCAGGAAAATCCTCCGTGGCGTGGACCTACGCTAGCACAAGGTTCGCGTGCGTGTCGTGCGTGTTGTGTGGTGCACAACGGCGCGTCGCGGCAAGCTTCGTTTGCCTTGCATTCCACGAAATTGCCTACTGTACCTCCACGACAAGGTACAACATTACGTAGTAATACCATCCGCTGGCCGCCTCCCGCCTACCTAGGTAGCTTGATGATACCTACCCACCCAACTGACACAACAGGCGCTTCGACATCATAGCATTCGCCAAACCATTTCACACGCATGTGCGGACCAGATTGCTGGCCCCGAAGGCCCGAGTGCCCGGCAAATAGGAAGGCCTTGCACGTTTTGTCATTCGGTCATTGAGATCGCCGCCCACCATTATGTTTGGGGACCGTTCCGGGACATCATATGTGCCTGCCGCAGCTGGCCCGGCATTCTCGCAACGACGCTGTCCCAAGCCGACCGATGCTCGACAAGCTGTTGCGCCGAGCTGTCTTATCAATAATCCCGTTTCAGCAATCATAGTCAACCAGGGGTCCTCTGCCGCAGACCGGGGCACGAGAGACGCACTGCATTGGCAACCCGCCGCGTTTCCTACAAACGTCAAACAGTCCCCTTCCCGTTGTCCCTCGTCCGGATTCACGCATCGTGGCCCAGCCCAGCGAGGCCTCCTACACTAGCAGCAGCAGCAGCAGTAGCAGCAGCGACAATGTCCATCATCTCGACATTGCCAACAGCAATGGCCCTCGACGACACCGCCAAACATCAACCAGCTTGTCGTGCAAGCACGAGTCAACGACGCCACGCCCTCTGCTCATCTTGACTAAAACACCGCCCTGTCATCCTCTCCCTCAAGCGAGAAACATTGAATTCCCAACGTGGCAAGCGGCCCCATACCTATTGGATGCCCTTGCGTGCAGGCCGCTAGCCACAATCTCCACGACCAACGGCTCTCCGACTGAGGACCCTTGATCCTTGCCTATGGTACGGTTCCTGGATCCTTGCCAGCACAGAACTACTTGTACACTAAGCCAGGTAACCCCCCCCATTTCACAGCAGCTTTCCTCTCTTTCCCTCTTCTTTCCCCCTGTCATTTCTTCGCCAACGTCCCGTTTTTTCAACCCTGTTCTGCTCGGGCACGACGGCGCAACATGTCAAGACTTCCTCAAGGACGATGCTGCTATCGGCACCCTTCGCCGTCCTATGCGGCATGGCCCATCACCCTCCTCATTCCAAAGGTACAAACCGTTTCATGCAGCCCAGACCACGCGGCGAGTGGCCTTATCCCCGCTCCTCGGATTTCCAGGCAAGCAAGGTATATACATTGAAACATTTAATGGAAACATAATCTCTTTGCCGACCTGCAGGTAAACACTTTTTTTTTTCCTCCTCTTATTTTCCGCGGCTGTCTCCGAGAAAAAAGAAGACGAGAGGAAGACCGTGGATCCATCGCGTAGTTCCCCACCGGAGGGACCTTTCCGCCGCCCCACCAAGACCTTTTTTCTTGGTGCTATTGAAATACAATATAATATCCGACTGTTAGAATTTCCAGATCTCGGTATCAGCAATGTTGCATTCCTCCCCACTTACATTTGAGACGTCAAAGCGGCTGCGCCGAACAGGGCCCGGAGCTCCGTTGCACGCTGATATAATAGCGACCGGGAAGCAACCAGGCATCACCCATCGCCAACACCCTTGGTCGTAGCAGTGCTTGCGTGCCATGGTTCCATTGTGCCATAGTTTTTTGCCTCACCTGGCATTGCAATTCGCCTCTAGAAGCCCCTTCCTTCCCTTCCTTAATGCGCCCCAAGGTCACAATAACACGCTTTGATAAGGAGAGTTGGCGTGATTGCGACTGCACATGACTACTGAGCCTCGTCGTCATCCGTCCGTGGGAGATCGAGTGCGGGGGTCGGCTTGATCTCCGCGAGAGAACTCCCCTGAGCCCGCAGGTTCACGGACTGGTCGTCACGCACTGATTTGCGAAATCGGCTCGCACTGGCCTCGGCGGGCCGCGACGGCGCCATCGGACGGCACACGGCCTCCTCTCCATGCCAAGTTAAGAGCAGTCAGGCTGGAGGTGCAGTTACCGGGTGTTCCCTCGTGCCACACACGCGCCTAGAAGTGCCTGCGAAATGTTGACTGCATACGCCTCTCACTGATGATCCAGACCAATCCACAGCCCGGCCTCTCAAGCAAATTGCTCGGGCAGCCGGCTCTGGCCAGCCTTCTCCAGGCAACCGGACTATGTGCCAGAACGAGCTGGGGGTGTTTGTTTGACAAGATGGCCTGCTCTGGTCCTTTCCGCGGGTCTATGAGGCCGCGAGCTTCGACGCAGGAATCGAGGTTTTGATCCCACGGTAGAGACGGCCACCGCGTGCTTTTGATGGGGAGAATCCTCTGATTCACAAGGTTCGAATGGAGAAAAATGGAGATGGGAACACGTCGGGAGAGAGAATGTACCAGAAAGGCTCCCCTCCCCTTTCCCCGTCCAAAATAGATATTGAAAAACGTGAGACGCTGCTCCTGGTTCTGCTGTGAATCAAGATGAAAAAACGCTTGGTACTCAAACACACTGAATAGTCTCACATGTGCCAGTTTTACACAGGTGGTACAGATATCCTCTCCCCCCCCAATAAGGGGCCATCGTAACGCTCCCCAATCACCTCGCGCTCCGCCAACTGCCCGGGTTGCTCCCGCTCCCGTTCACGACCGCCCCTCCTACTCCCCCACCGCCCCTCGCCCTCCTCAGGCTCGAGGCCCGAGTCCACGCGGCGGCCGTGTCGCCCGCCGACTTCTTCAGCCTGTTGCCCAGGCTGATCCTCGCGGCGCTCATCGCCGTGCCGCCACCACCGCCGCCCTGCATCCGGCTCGGGATCCCCGACGCGCTCCGCACGCTCTCCCAGCCCCCCCTCTCGTCGTCGTCGCCGCCGTCGTCGTCGTCGTAGTAGCCGTCGCCGTTGTCGGTGGCGACGGCGTCGAAGTCGACGGGCTCCCCGATCGCCGGCGGCGGCAGCACGAGCCCCCTGCCCATGAAGCCCCCCGCCGCCACCACGCCGGGCTGCTGATGCTGGCCCTTGCGCAGCGCCCCCATCATGGCGGCCCACGACTCGACCTGCCCCATGGACGCCTCCTCGACGCAGTTGCACTCGTCGCCCGCGGGGCACGAGGTCTCGCCGGCGGCGTGCCACTCGGCGAGGCACGCGTCGTGGAAGGCGCAGCCGCAGCCGAGGCACGGCGGGTACAGCGCGTCGACGGGCTCGCGACAGTAGACGCAGAGTAGCTGGGTCTGGTTGCGGCGGCAGCGGTCGCAGGTGCCGACGGCGCCCCCGAGGCGGGTCGCCGTGGCCGAGATGTATTTCAGGGGCTCGAGCTGCGTCTCGTGGACCCGGCAGACGCCCGTCACGTCGAGGCCGCGGCCCGACGCGACGAGGGCCTGGAGCTGCTCCTTCTTGCCGAGCAGGATCTGGGAGGCGTTGTGCGGCTGCTGCTGCTGCTGCTGCTGCTGCTCGTGGTGGAGCTCGTGGTGGTGCTGCTGGATCGTGGTGGAGGTGTCGGCGATACTGTACGTCTCGTGGAAGTCGTCGAGCGCCCCGCCCCCCTGGGCCTGCTGCTGCTGCTGGAGCACGTTGAACTTCATGATCTCGAGGCGGGCCAGGGGCTGGTTCCACATCTGCAGCATCTCGGCGTAGACGTAGCGGTATGTGGCGTACATGTCGCTGCGGCAGGGCTCGAGGAGCGGCGCCGTCATCCAGCCGTCGTCGTCGAATATGGTCTGGTCCTCGAGGTGGACCGAGACGCCGATGGGGACGAGGGAGAAGAGCTCCTCGCGGCTGACCTCGTCGTCCGAGAGCGAGGTGCGCGTCGTGCCCGAGTCGCCCACGACGGTCGAGTGCCCCCACGTGACGTTGCCGAACGCGCCACCGCCGGCGCCGCCGCCGGGGGCGGGGGTGCTGAGGACCGTGTCCGCCGGGCTCGGGCGTTTGCGGCCGTGGTTCGGGGGCGACGAGGCGGCGGTCGTGGTCCCCGTCGCGACGCCGCTGAACGGTCGGGGGAGGTTGATGGCGAAGTTGGACGCCAGTCCCGAGTTGGCCCGCGACAACGTCCTGCCGCTGGGCGAGGTCGACAGACTCGGCGGCGCCTGGTCGCCCTCGCCGAGGTACTCCCTGAAGCCCCTATTAGGCGGGGTCTCGCCGCACGAGTACGAGTTGGAGCCCGGGTCGCCGGCCCAGAGCACTTCCTCGGCGGATCCTTGAGAGCCGGAATAGCGGATGGGGGTGTGCAGCGTCCTCGGCGTGGCGATGGCCGAGTTGGTCTGGCTCCTCCCGTCCAGGTTCCAGAGCGACGCGTCCGTGGGGAAGTAGTCGAGCGAGAAGGCGGGGGTCTTCATCGGCAGCGGCGTGTCGGGCTGCGTCATGCGCGACTCGGCGTAAGCGACGCTGTCCTCGGTGAAGGCTTCGCTGAAGATGCACGAGAGCATGGCCAGCATCTGGATGTCGGCCGTCTTCTCGTAGTACTCAAAGAGGTCGCTGATGAAGTGCCTCGCCAACGGGTGGTTGCCCCACTTTACCCTGCCGCTGAAGACGGCCGTGTCCTTGCCGCCGACGTCCCGGACGCCCGGCGAGTCCTCGTGGCGGAAGCGCGCGAGCGCGTGGCGGGCGATGATCAGGATCGAGTTGCGATGGGGGTCCATGTTGGAGAACTCGAGCGGGATGTCCCTGCGGAGGATCAGAGAGAGGTAGCGCCAGACGTCGACGAGGTCCTGGCAGCCGTGTTTCTCGGCGACCTGGGCGTTGTGCTCGCAGACCTGGGCGCCGTCTCCGAAGATGGCGTATTCCCGGGCGAACTCTTTCTTGGCGGGGAGGAGGTCCGAGGTGTCGTGGAGGGATATGACGTTCTTGGACCTGGCGCCGGGCCGCCTCCTAAAGGACCCCGTGCCCGTGCCCGTGCCCACTCCCGTGCCGCCGCCGCTCGACCGGACGGACCGGTTGTCGCTCCACGTCCTCTTGAACCGGTGCCGGGGCTGGTACCACAGGCTCATCTTGTTGATGGACGTCGACCCCGAGTCGCTAGACGACGAGGACACGGTGGAGTCGTCCGAGTCGGACTGGTCGTCCGTCGCCGACATGTCGTCCTGGCCGTATCTCTTACCCGGCGGCGAGTCGTGCGCGAGACGGCCGAAGCCGGCGAACACCGGCTCGCCCTTTGACCTCTCCCGCAGCGGCTCGACGGACGTGGAAAACAGCGCCCTCGCCTTCTCCTCCTTGGTCGGGAAGAAGCAGACGAGCCGCCCGTCGTTGGCGAAGCGAGCGCCGCAGAAGCGCGGCAGCGGCGGGATGGCGGGCCGGTTGTTCGGGGCCAGGGTGCTATCTGCTTCGGCGTGGGGGGGCAGCTCCTGCGACATGGACGCCGACCCGCCCGCCGGTATGTCGTTCTCGTCCTCGCTCGAGCTCTCGGAATCCAGCCCGTCCAGGGGGTCGTCGAGGTCCTTCACGTTTTTGAAGAAGTTTGTGCTCGCCGCGAGGTCGATCTCGCCCAGGAGGTAGGAGAAGGCGACGTCCAGGCAGTTTTGCTTGCGCTCCAGGAACTGCTGGCAGAGCTCGTGGATCTCGTGCTCGATCTTCCTGTGCGTCCTCGCCGACATGAAGCCCGTCTTCTCGATGAAGAAGGTCGGGGCCCTGAACTTGGGGTAGTTGGAGGGGATGTCGACGGTGACCTTGATGAAGATGGGTTCGCCGTTGGCGCCCCAGGGGCCGTTGAGGGAGGCCTTGAGCGTCAGGTTGTCCATGTCGATGTGCTCCCACTTCACCTTGGGCAGCTGCGTGCTGATGCGCAGGAACTCCTCCTGGATGGTCTCCGGGTCTCCCCACTTGTCGTCGTCCATGTAGCCGGGGCTGAACATGCTCGAGTCCTTGGAGTCGGCCCTCCGGGGGCTGTCGGTGGAGGTCTTCCTCTTGTTCATCATGATGCCCTTCATCCACCCGATGTGGGCCTGGCTCCGGTCCATCTCTTTGGAAGCGCTCTTGGCCTTCATGGAGGAGCCCTTCCACGCGGCGCCGAGCTTGGAGTAGGTGGTCGGCCCCGAGCGCATCCCCATGGTCAGGGCGCTCTGCCGATACTGCGCGCTGTTACGGGGGTCGCTCATGGTCCCGCTCCTTCGGTCTCTGATGATGTGGTCGCCGACCGTCCGGAACGTCTTGTAAGCGGCGCCCTTGCGCGTGAGGACCAGATTCTTGGTCGCCGGCATCCCCTTGACGTAGCCCACCGACTCGAGGATGGACGGGTCGACCTGCTGCAGCCGCAGCTCGTTGTCTTCGCCCCAAGAGACCAGCTGGAAGTCTCTCTCGTCCAGCCCGTCGTCGGTTATGCCGCCCCTGCTTCTCCACAGAAACTCCTTGGCCTTGTGGTTGCCGTGGCCGGGGAAGACGGCAACCGGCTCCGTCGGACCCTCGCCGGGGTCCTCGGGAGGCGGTCGCTGGTCGTACAGATACAGATCGCCGGGCTCGTTCTGGGGCATGGCCAGGAGGCCGCGGCCAAAGGGGGTATGGCGAGCGCGCCACACGGGGAACTGGGTGCGTATGACGCGCTCTGGGACATCCTGGTCGCTGCCGTAGTCCCAAAACTTGATGTGCTTATCCAGGGAGCAGGTGACGATGCCGGTGGACCTGGTTCGGTTCCAGTCGATGCCGTAGATCTTGGAGGTGTGGGCGCTGATGGACTTGAGAGGCTCGCACGACCGTCGCTCGTCCCAGATGTGTAGCCACCTGTCGTGGGAGGAGGCCAGGATGTGGGGGTCCTGACGGTTGTACTTGACCTGGGTGGCGCCGGCGAACCAGTCGCAAAAGGTCAGGACGGGCTGTCTGGGGCGGCGGAGATCCCAGCAGTGGACGTAGCCGTCGACTGCGCACGAGGCGAGCTGGTCGGGGTGGTAGGCGGACCAGTTGATGTCGGTGATGGCCCTGCTGTGGCCCTGGAGAGAGTGCTCGATGGCGCCGGAGGCCGAGTCGTCTCGCAGGTTGAGATTCCACACGAGGGCACGGTGATTAGCCGTGGAGACGACCCAGTAGTCGCGGGCGGCGAAGGGCGACCATTGCACGTCGGTGACAAGCCAGGGCGAGCCATGGCTGCTGAGGCGGCGGGGAGGGTTGTAGGGTGAGTCCAGGTCAATGACGGTCAAGCCCTCGGGCCTGGCGGGTGTGTCAGTATGGGGACTCGAATGGAGGGAGGGAGGGTAGGCAGGCTCTAGTCGAGTTTTGGTAACTCACGATGCCAGTGCAACATCCCGACCAGAGGGTGAGATTGTGGCGGATCCAACCAGCCCGGCAACGTGAATGGTGCCGGCGGCGTCGAAGCTCTCACTGTCAAAGGCGGACTTGATGGGCTTGCCCTTTTTGGGGGCGTCGAGCTGGTCGAAGTGCGGCATGATGTAAATGGTTGTGGCTCAAGCGAGAGAGTGAGAGAGACGCCTCATGAGGGCATCCGTTGGCGATATGCCTTTGCCATGATCCGATGGCGACCGGGTGTAGAATATGAGATGTCTCAGCAGCAAGTGATTGATAGACCCGAGAAACCGTCTCCGTTTGCTGGCGTAACAAGCGAATCGAGAAGGCGGTTCGATGATTATGATGATGATGATGATGATGATGAGGGTATCGTCGTCTGGCGGGATGATGAGGCTCGGAAGCTCAACTCAACCAGATCGAATGCTGCACACACGCACACACGCACGCGACAGGATCAAGTGAGTGCAGCGCAGCTGTGATGTGATGTGATGGGACGAGACGACAGCTGCGGGGCCCACCATCGGACATGATGTATCTCGACATACAAAAATGCTAGACGAAGTACTTGACATCTTTGGCTGCTGTTTCTGGCCAATGAAATATCCTGCATTGTCGTTATGCCCCACTTATGTCATGTTTGTACCTAGGTACCCAGGCAGGTAGGTACCTACCTACCTTAGGTAAGTACTGTACCCGCCTCGGTACTGATACCCTTCTGGCGTCTCCCGCGGGGCAACTGGACTACAAGCAAGGCCCTCCCACCCACGCAGGCACATGCCCACCACCATCGGGTCATTTTTTGCCTGCCTGCCTGCCTTTGCCTCGCCTTCGAAACAACCACCCCGACTTCTCGCCTTTGTCGCCGCCGTCCAGTCCACATCTCTCCCCGGATATCCCGACCGCAATTGCTCTTACGACCTCCCTCTTCCTCCGGTACGGATAGACGCAAATAAACGACTGCACCACCCCCTTGCATCCCATCCTTCTAGGGAGCCTTGGAACCCAAGAACCCGGTTCCCCATCCATTCACCACTCTCGCTTGACCCCGCCGACTTCCCGGCCGCGCCAATACCCACCGTCAGTCATCGTGCGACCATCTCCAGCCTTCTGAGGAAACACAAACAGCTTTCCCTCCTTCTTCGTTTGCATTCTCAAACACACAAGCACACGAACACATACACACGCCACCATGGCCTTGCCCAAGCGTATTGTCAAGGAGACCGAGCGTCTCATGGCCGAGCCGTATGACTGACTTCCACTCCTACCCACCCCGCCATGGCCTGGCCATTGCGATATTTCGCTAACAAAGGCCCTTTGCCAGCGTCCCCGGTATCAGCGCTGTCCCCCACGAGGACAACCTCCGCTACTTCGATGTCGAGATCCACGGCCCTACACAGTCGCCGTATGAGGGTGCGCATTCGCATGTACACTTCACTTCCACGGGTCCCCAAACTGACCAGGTGCTGCAGGCGGTGTCTTCAAGCTCGAGTTGTTCCTCCCCGACGACTACCCCATGACCCCTCCCAAGATCCGCTTCCTGACCAAGATCTTCCACCCCAACGTCGACAAGCTGGGCCGTATCTGCCTTGACGTTCTCAAGAGTGAGTTCCCCACAAGAGTCTCGGCTTGTCCCGCGCGCATAGAGACACTGACAAAGAACGCCCTCTCCCCCCCTCTACAGACAACTGGTCCCCCGCCCTGCAGATCCGAACCATCCTCCTCTCCATCCAGGCCCTCCTGGGCGCCCCCAACCCCGACGATCCGCTTGCCGCCGACGTTGCGAAGAGCTGGAAGGAGGACGAGCAAGGAGCCATCGCGACGGCCAAGGAGTGGACCGCCAAGTTCGCCGTGCCCAAGTAGGCAGTGGGTTTCTCGAGGCCCGGGGGAAGATGGGGGCTTTCCTATACAAGAGAGGTACGAAGGCCTGCGAGGTGGGTGACGATGACAAGAGGCCTGGGCGGGCGTGCCCTCCCTAGGTCGGTGGCGCTTGGGGTGGTTTCTGCAAAGACGACGGCAACGACTATGACGACGGTTCCTTTTGGCATGCCAAACTTTGGACCTTTTTTATTTTATTTTTCTATTTACTAGAGGGGGTCCGACTTGGACGATCCAGAAGCAGGAGTTACCAACCTGAGATGTGCATCGCGGTTGCTTTTCCGGGCGCGAGAGAGACAGAGACAGAGAGACCAATGCATTCATGTCTTGACAAACTCACAGCTACAAGACGCATGCCTTTCTTTTCACGATTCGGTCACACAGGTCTTGGCCGTTGGGCGCGGTGTTTTGTGCCCCATGCGAGGTGCCCATGAGTGCGAAGGCCATGGGAAGCAAGCTTCTTGGCGACTACTCGTGTGACGCAGCGCCGTGATGCAGCCATGACGTTCCAATGCTCTGCACACTCAGGCTCGACCTTGATCTTTAGGATTTTCAGCACAATTTGCATCACTAGCGCCGATGGTTTAGTGGTAAAATTCTCCGTTGCCATCCAGCAGCGTCGGGGAGCCGGGGGTTCGATTCCCCCTCGGCGCAAGCGATCTTTTGGCATTTCTTCCCGCATTGTCTTCTTTTTGTCTGGCTGCAATGCAATCAACAATACTGAGCAACACATCAATCTTCCATTCTACAACTCTAGTCCCAAAAATCAATTGATCGCCTTAGCAACGTACCCTGATCATGCTATCTTGCTCATATCACTCGAATCTTCTGAAAGAGAAATCGGTTCTCCGGCAGAGTCAGGCTGCTCGACCGGATATCAAACCCGTGCAGTTGGGTTTCCCCTACTATCCTAAACGTCACATAGTCATCGACATCGTCCCCCGTCCCCTCAGGGGCTCCTCCTGATGTACGGCGCAGGATTAAAGGCGTACGAGCGCCCTCCAGAAGCCACACCTCGTTCTGGATCGCGTCGTCGTCTGCGTCTCCCAACGCCATCGCAGCAGGGCCCAGCCCGAGCCTGTCGTCATGCGTGGTGTATAAGCATCTGCGCCTGAGATCCGTCCGGACGGCGTGGTTGATGCAGTCCGGCGAGATGGTTCTCAGAAACTCTTTGGCCAGGCTCCTTATCTTATTCCGGCCCACCGGCAGCGGGAGATTGTGCAATCCATGCAGGAAAAACTGGTCGAAATCGTCTATCAGTAAAAACTGGTCGAAATCGTCTATCAGTAAATTTTTGTGACCTGACAGGGCCAGCTTGCCTCTTATCAGATCCATGTTGCTCGCCAGGCACATCTCTTTCGCCCTTGCTGGGTTGCCGGCGCGAACCTCGGACCAAACCGCGGTGAGCGTTAAGCTCGCCAGATCCCTGTCCCTGGCGCAACTCTCGAATGCCTCGTAGAGCAGCGCCGCCGCCACAGCGTCCCAGAAACTTCTCTGAGGCCGATGAAAGAGCGTCCCGTCGATTTCCGAGACCAGGGTCCATAACGAGGCCTTCCTCTCCCCCATGATTCCGTCGTTGTTGACGACGTTGGCCAGCTGGATGCCATGCAGGAACAGAGACGACCCTCTGCGCTGAGGTTTCCTGAGGCTGCCGGCCCAGACGTTGCGTTGGATGCTATCCAGGGCTTCGATATCGGTGCCCGTATCTATCGTGATGCCCAGATATCTATCCCATGAAGGGTCTCGAACAGCTGGCGCGGAATAGTCCGGCACCCAGGAGGGTAGCCCCTTGTAGTTTCGTTCCGTCTCGCTTTCGACTTGGGAAAGCTGGAAGAATAGGGGCGTCTTTTGCAGTACTAGGGCGGAGAACGAGATATAGACTGCTTCAACACTTTTCTCATAGTCGGGGAGGATGGGACTCGGTACGCCCAAGGGCAGCAGCGTCGAGAGCATGCCCAGGCAACCGTAGAGGTGATCCCGACTATCGCCGAATTGCGAGGAACGGAGCGAGTTGACCAGAAGACTGGCGCACATGAACCATGCGGTCTCGGCGTCGGCATGCCACTTGCCGGCGTCGTCGACCACGCTGGTCCGACCGGCCGTGTTGGCCAGCACCGGGTGGACCAGACTGATTTGACGTATCTTGTCGCCGACGTCGAGAACCCTCCCATGCGCGTTCGCCCTGGCGCCAAGTGAGACCTCGGCCGAGATGGCTGGGTTGAATAAGAAAAGCCAAGGGTGGCTCGCCACCTTCAAGCTAGGGCGGGAAAAAAGATGAGCGTAGTGCTGCATCAGCAGCACGCTCCAGTTCGACTGGTACAGGAACTGGGAGAGCGCCGCGAGCCGCCTCCAGGCCAGGGCCGTCGTCCCGCACAGCACGAGCACACGGGCCGGGTCCGTCATGGCGACCTCCTGGACCACCCAGCCCCGGTCGAACCAGCGGCGGCGCTTGAGGAACCGGACCAACGAGAACCACGCCGTGGTCCACTGGCTGCACGTGTCAGGCCCGAGCTCGAGAACCACCTCGCTCGACCGGCACAGAGGGTCCTTCTCCAGATGCCGGGCGACGAAGTCCGGCTTCTCCCGGGTCAGCATGGCCAACCGGGGGACGAACCTGTCGTGGATCCACAAGATATCCGCCTCCGGCTCCGACGGACCCATCCAGATGACGACGTCCCGGGCCGAGCTGTAGATCCTGTGCATGAGGAGGACCTGGTGCTGTCTCTCGCCGTTGTTCCGCTGGTCGATACAGAATGCGTCGATCCACAACGGGAACCCGTCGAGGAGCCCGGCGGCGCGGGAAGCCAGCCCCCTCGACGACGACGATGACGACGACGTCGTCGTCTTTACATCCGCGCCAGCGCCCCCGTCGCGGATGGCGAGCGCGCTGTTGAGGAAGCCGAACAGGTTCTCCGAGATGCGCATCAGCTGGCCGTCGCAGGCGACCTCGAACGTCTGGCCCTCCCCCGGGTCGCTCCTTTCCTGGATGTCGGCGTACTCTGGGAGACGCCACGTGTACGAGAGCGCGACGAACTTTGGCCGATCGCCCAGGCGCACCTCGGCGAGGGATAAGAGCATGCCGTGAGGCTGGGACTCGTCTCGCGAGAGGGTCAAGAGGCGGACGGAATCGGTTGCCGACAGGGCATGGTACTGGTAATCCGCGGCGGGCATACTCATGGTTGTCTTTTGAAGGGGTTCAAGTGTGTAGGCGTTCTTCGCTCGGGGTTTGGTGCAAACAAGATTGCAGCTCAAGAGAACACAGACTCATGGTTACAGTTGCTCCCTTGATCCGACGCTGCGATTGATTTCACGAGATAGGCGGCACAGTCCCCCCGTATGGCATAGTGCGACATGCATCGCCACATGCGCGGTATGCTGACACCCCGGACGCTGTCAACCAGTCAGGCGCCGCCCAGTGCCGAACGAGCATATACTCTTGGGGCTATGCCAATATTCACAGGACACCAAAATTACAGACGGGTTTTGTTCGTAGAACTTGGAAGTTTCAAAATGTTTATTCTATGGTAATTCCGTGAGTCATCAGTCGTTCCCGCTTGCTTCGTCTATCCCGAACCTAGTCTAGAATGCCCACTGCCTGCACCAGTTGTACATCAACTCGGGCGTGACGGCCCGCATCTCCCTCATGGTACTGCTGGCCTTGGTCGTCCGCTCCATCGAGAACTCGGCGGTGGCGTGGCTCCCGGCCGAGGCCAGGCCCTTGTAGAAGTCGAGCAGCTTGACGCCCGGGTTCTTGCCAATGTCGTCGGCGGAGCCGGCGCTCTCCTCCAAGATGCGCACCCACTCGGCGAACGGCACGACCTCCCTGATGCTGTCGCCGTAGTAGGACCTGACGGAGCCCACGAGCTCCCCCCAGGGGACGGTGCGGGGGTTGACGCCGTGGAAGTAGCCGTTGATGGCCTCCAGGGGCAACGGGGCGGCGACGCCCGCGACCTCGAGGATGAGGTTGGCGATGCCCTCGATGGGGGTCCAGTCGACGGTCGTCAAGGGGCCCAAGTTCCCGGGCAGGACGCCGAGGTGCTTGGAGCTGGCGACGATAGTCGGCAGCCACTCCTGGCGGTTCCAGACGCCGTCCCTCGAGGCGGGGCCGGCAACCTGGCCGACGCGGACGACGGCGGCGGGCACGCCGGAGCGCTGTGCTGCCTCGTCGAGGATCAGTGAGCCCACCAGCTTGGAGCGGCCGTAGCCGTTGGAGGGGAGGGACAGGTCCGTGAGGCGCTTTTCCGGCACGGGGCCGGGGCCGCGCCAGTTGTCGACGGTGCCGATGGAGCTAACAAAGATGATGGGCACGTTCTTGGCCGCCCGCGCGGAGAAGTCGACCCAGTGGCGGACGCCGCGGACGTGCGGCTCGAACGTCTCGACCGAGATATTGAAGTTGACGGGCCAGGCGTTGTGGATGACGCGGTCCGCCTCCCGGAGGAGCCGCTCGTACACGGCGGGCCCGAGGCCGAGGTCGCTCTTAGACAGGTCGGCGGAGAGGAACTCGGCCTTGGTCCACGAGGTCGCGAGGCCGCGGTCGGCGCTCATCTTGGCCTGGCGGGCGGCGCTGTCCTCGCCGCGGTTGAGGCAGACGATCTTGGCGACGGCCGGGTTGGACTCCATGAAGTCGAGGAGGTAGGAGCCCAGCCCGCCCGTCGTGCCCGTGACCAGGACCGTCTGGCCGCGGTCGGCGGGCGCAGGCTTGCCGCCGGGGTTCTTGGGGGGAAGGTCGCTGGTGTACTTGGCCAGCTGGGCCTCCATGGCCTGGATGTCGTGGTTGGTGCCGTCCCCGTTCTTCAGGCCGTTCTGGCCGGCGTCCTTGCCGCTCACGCGGTCCATCAGGTACGCTGCCAGCTGGCGGGGCGTGGGGTTGGCGTAGATGACGCGGGTGGCGATGGCGTCGGCGGAGATGTCGGCGCCGGCGGCCTCGAGGCCCTTGCGGAGGAGGCGGGAGGCGTTGATGACCTGCATGGAGTCGATGCCGGCGCTAAAGAAGTCCGAGTCGGCCGAGAGGGGCCGGCTGCCGAGGGTGTGCTGGAAGAGCCGCTCGATGGAGTCGATCAGGGCCTGCTGGGAGCTGACGTCGACGTCGACCGAGACGGGGCCGGCGCCCTCCTCGGCCCTGGCGTACCACTCGTCGATCTCGTCCTTGTACAGCTTCAGGGCCAGGGGCCGCTGGACGGTGCCCTTGCCGGCGCGGGGGAAGGGCTTCTCGGGCTTGGCGACGCCGATGAAGGCGCGGCCGATCTGGCCGTGGGCGACCGTCTCCTTGTTCGCCTTGACGACCAGGGGCCAGACGTCGTCGACGAATCTCTCCTCCTCCTCCTCGGACGCGAGCGGCTCGGCCGGCTCGAGGATGAGCAGGGGCTGGAAGCGCATGGCGCCAGCGACTACGGCGCCCTTGACCCGGGGGTGGCCCGTGACGATGTCCTCGATGGTGACGGGGTTCAGCTTCTCGCCGTTGGAGAAGACGATGATGTTGTCGGAGCGGCCGTGGAATATCCAGTGGTCGGGGAGTGTCGGGTGTTTGCGGTACATGTCCTTGGTGTTGTACTCGCTGATGTCGGGGAACGTGTGGAAGATGCCCTGGGAGGAGTCCCCTTCCTTGCGGACAATGACCTGCTCGTAGACGTCGTCGTCCTCGCCGCTCACCGGGCGCCAGTCGACGCCCAGCCTCTCCGAGTCGATGATGAACCACTGCCACATCTCCTTGTTCTTCTGGGTGAAGTATGGGAAAGGAAAAGCCCTACGCCGTCGGGTGTTTAGTATTGTACACGAGAAACAAGAAACACAAAAACAAAAAAGAAGAGAAAAGGATGGCGGGAAAACGTACTCTGTGGAGCCGATGATGTTCTGGAGAAAAACGCCCCCTTTTACCAGCCTGTCACCAGCTTCACGGGAAAAGTTGCCGCCGCCAAACAGGACGAGCCTGAGCTTTCTAAGCGCCGCGATTCCCTCGGGCATGTGGCTCATGTCCTCCAGGATGGAGGGAGGGAGGAAAGCGGTTTCGACCTGCGCATGTTCGACGACATCGATGACGGCCTGCGGCGTCAGAGGCCGGTCCGAGAAGCCCAGGACGACGGGGCGTGTCCAGAAGACGGCCATCATGAGCATGTAGCAGCCGCCAGCGTGGAAGGGGGGCATCGGCAGGTAGTGGCGGCCGCTGGCCAAGACGGTGTTGATGCAGGGTTCGGAGCCCCGGAAGTCGCCGAAGGTGTGGAAGGAGTCGCCGATGGCCATCATGCCGACGCGGGCGACGATGGGCTTCGGCAGGCCGGTGCTGCCGCTCGTGTGCAGGACGACGACGGGGTCGCGCTGGGCCTCCTCGAAGGTCTTGTCGTAGGGGACGTGGGGGACCTCTTCGTCGGACAGCCAGTCGTCGGGGGAGGCGACCACGACGGCGTCCATCGGGCGCTCCTCCAGGAGGGGCTGGACGACGTCCGTGAAGGACGAGGCGAAGTAGATGATGTGGCAGTCCGTCTTCTCGAAGAGGTTGATCTGGGCCTCGAAGGAGTTGCGCGGGGAGATCAGGAGGGTCTTGTAGCCCGCCTTGATGCAGGCGACAGTGATGATGGCGTACCGCGCATCGTTGGGTCCGATGTAGGTGAGCGTGGGGAAGCTCCCGGGTTCGGGCGCGCCGTGCTTCTCGACGATCTGCCGGGCCACGCGGTTCACCGCGTTGGCGATCTGCTTGAATGTGATGGGCTTCCAGCCGTCCCTGGGGTCGGAGGAGCGTGGGACGGAGAGGAATTCCCGGTCGGGTTCCGACCTGGCGATCTCGTCGATGATTCGGGGGATCAAGCGTTTTCCATATTGGGGCCGTGCCATGTTTAGATGGTGCTGGGTGGTGTAAGTCTAGAAGCGTAATGTTACCGGAAATATACGCTGATGCAAGATTGCGATGATGTCGATGCGAGATGTGAGACTCAAACGACTACCCTTTTGATTCCAAACGGACGGAGACGATACGGAGTATCTTATACTCTGAGAGGAAGCATTCTCCCTCTCGCCTACCTAAATAGAGTATCTAGCCGTGGCACACGCTACGGAAACGACCCACGATGCTCATGTCCGTCCGTCTGCCAGGACGTAGCTCGGGGAATAGTTGGGACGGCGACCTCAGGACCAGCCGGCCTGCGTTTCCACGGTGCTGCGACAGACAGAAAGACAGACAGACAGGCAGGCAGGCAGAACCCGACCCGCCATCGGTAGGTCGGCGCTCAACAGCATCCCGGTTCCGCGTGTGTGAAATCAGACGAAGGCGCGTTTGGCGTCCCGCCATGGATTGGTGAGGGGGGTGGTCGGTCGCAGCACAAGGGGCGAGGCGCGAAGACGGTCATCCATGCCGTCCCATTGCTGATGGATGTGTGTGAAGAGTCTTGCTGGTGCCACACTGCCTGCTCGCCGTGTAGAACGACGTCAGGCTTTCGATGCCAAGGCGGGCCCGGTAACCCGCCTTTAGTCTCGGGGGGGCTCGGAAAAAACCCTGCTGGGCTGTGAGGACCAGGATCTATCTACCGCATCATGACCGGTACTTATTTCTTCCCCGAGGTGCCTATGCATCCCCACAAGTCTCGGCAAGGGGACGTCCATTGACCTACTGGCTGGGCTGGGTGACTGGGTGAGTGGCAGGTGGCTTGCTGAACATTTGATCGTCAAGAGAGCAGAGAGGAGAGGGCGCGGGAGAAGTGGCTGGCCGGTACGCATGTTCCATGCATCACTACCCACCTCAGGGAATGGCGCCAGAAGCGGCAGAGCGGACGGGCCGGCACTTGGCGTCTTACCGCTGAGATAAGATTGAGGATCTTCCCGCTGTAGAACTCTAGGACTTAGTCCAGGCACGTTACCTCGATGACCAGCTACGTATGCATTTTGGAAGCATTGTCAGCGGTTAGAATCGGCGCAGAGAGGCGCAACCAACGCAAGCCATTACCCCTGGCCGGGGATAACTGAGAAGTAAACAAAGACTATTGCCGACAACCTCACCAACAGGCTTACATGTGACCCTCCGGTCTGATGCATTACTGGTGCCTTTGTTCACTTAGTTGCCGATCGTCACTCGTTGGCAGAGAGCGCCGGTCACGAAGCTGGGGCCGGGTACTTCCGCGTCGACAGATATATGGTCGGATCCTGCACCCGCGACGCCTAGGTGTCTATGTCCCAAGCTGATGGCCATTTCTTTGGATATATTCCCTAATTCGCTAGTTGCAGACTTGGTCGCAGTCAGTTTGGAAATAGCCAAATACTCCGCCAGTCCTACCGGTCTTCGGTCCTTTCGGGGGATATCTTGGGGACCGAATCCCGGGGACGTGCGTCGTCTGTCAGTAATGTCTCAAATAAGTTTGATCTCATCACCCCCAAGCCCTGTTCCACTACTAGGGCCACGGCACACATGGCTCGCTCGGGAATGGTAACCGCACTCGCGTTAAACCCGGCTGGAAAAGGCTGTCCACCAGGACTCCACGATGCCGAAAGCCGCCGACCCATCTGCGGTTAGTGCTGAGGAGCTACTCCTTGTTCCCTCGCCCTAAGGAGCTCGGGTGACACAGTCGGGCATTGGAGAAAGGCGAACGCGCAAGGGAAACCGAGCACCCTGCTCCTCGAACCCCCCCGGCGATGTTGAGCGCGGAAGACGGATTTCACCATGTACGCGGTCATGACGGCGGCTAACTCCGAAAAGGCTCACCGAAGCACTGAAGGCCGCGGCAACATCGCAGCAAGATCACAGGTTCAGCGAAGAAGGGTTGGTGGATTTTTCTGGCTTTGCTTGATTATGTCTGACCAAGCAGCTCCGGCATGGCGTTCCGAGGTCTCGGAGATTCATCACCCGGGGCCCAGAAGAGACGGTGCCCCTCCCTGAACAAGGGAGAGCATTTCTTTAGGGCAGAAATACCAAGAAAAGAAACTTGAGGATGAGCAGGTGCTGGGCTCGGATTGACAGACACAAGGAGACGGAGGAGAACAGTGCAATATGCGCGACACGGGAAGGAAATCTTGCCCAGTGGCAGTATTGCCCCCCAAAACTGGCCGTAACTGAGAGAGCGAACCGATGAAAGCCGGGTTCCCCCAAGCCAATCGACGCAGTTGTGCGGCACCATACACGCTTTCAACCATTCTTCGTAGACTATGATGCAGTATTATCTCACACCGGTGGGACTCGGAATGAGAGAAGGTAGTTCTCGATGGGATGGATGGCTTGGGTGTACTTGGCGCATTGTTGAGTGCTATGGCTACGGAGACTCCAATGACTCCTCACACGGCTCGTCTATATGAGCCCAACAGCACTAGGACACGAACAGGAAGCTCCCGCATGATGAGTACGTAAAGGTTACCGTCACATAAACAAGTATCAAGGCGCCCATCGCAACGTCAAGTCTTGATATCAGTCGTGGACAGAGCCGAAAGCCCTTTTATCACGCCCTACGCTAACACGAGAAAGCCCTCAGCCAAGGGCCTTCCGAAGAAGAGCCTCCAGCCTCTGGACATCCTCTTGCCCCGTCTTCTGGCTCGTCATGACGTAGAGCACGTTTCCGAGGACTCTGCTGTGGACGTTCCAGCGCGCGCCCCCCGGACCGTCCTCCCCGCGGAGCAGAACGCTCTGGACATCGGCGGCCGCGGTGCTCGAGTAGCCGGCGCCCCCGCCGTCTTCCATGTGGATCGCGAGGACCGACCCCAGCGCCCACACGCCGTCCACGCGGCCCGTCCGCCTGGACGCCCAGTCGACGAAGGAATGCGACCACACAGACCATGCCGCAGAGGTGCCGCTGCCGCCAGACTGCGAGGCGCGGGTATCGGAAGCGGCGGCGGGCGCCCACCCCCCGGCCTTGGCCCAGTCCCACTCTCCGTCCTCCTCCATCCTCTGCAGCTCCTGCAGCGACTCGAGTGCGACCTGGCACCCCACGGGGTGCGCCGTGTAGCTGTGGCCGTGCAGCAGGGCGTCGCTCTTCTCGTCGCCCTCGAACGCGCGGAACACGCCGTCGGACGCCGTCGTCGTGCAGAGCGGCACCAGGCCGCCGGTGAGGAGCTTGGCGTTGACCACGACGTCCGGGTGGACGCCGAGGAACGACGCGGCGGACATGCGGCCGAGGCGGCCGAGGCCGGTGAAGACCTCGTCGAAGACGACCGGGAGGCCGGTCCAGCCGTCGGCGTCCGAGGGGGCGTGGCGCGCGGTGCCGAAGAGCTCCGGGTGCCGGCGGACGACCTTGACGAGCGTTCTCTGGAACAGAGGGTCGCTGCAGCGTCGTTTTAGCAATGTTCTCCGTTCAACAACACCCCTCTTCCTCGTCACTTCACTTACGCCATGATCATGCCCCCTGCCCCGAGAACGACGGGCTCCATAACCAAAGCGCCGAACTTGCGACCCTGGTCGCGGAGGCGCCTCAGGGTCTCGGTGATATGTTTCTCGTACGGCCGGGCCTGTCCCGCCTCCTCTCTGCCGACGACGTCAAAGACCTCGGACAAGGCGCCGAACTCCCGGCCGCCGCCCAGGACACCGCGCAGGGCCTCGGGCACGCGGATCCGCCACCTGCCGTCCTTGCACACGACGGACGGGTAGTCGAACCAGAAGCCCTTGCCGTCGTACCACTCGACCTTTTCGTTGAATACGGACGGCTCCGTCGCGTCCATGGCGCCCATGGTGTCGCCGTGGTAGCTGCCCCGCAGGCCGAGGACCTCGAGCCTGTCGCCGGCGGCCCGCCCGTACCGGACGGACGCGGCGCGCAGGCCCATCTTGACGGCGACCTCCATGCCGGTGCTGCCGTTGTCGGAGTAGAAGACGCGGGCGAGACGGGGGTTCCGCAGGACGCGCAGGAGGGCCTGGGCGAGAGCGAGCGCGGGCTCGTGGACGGCGGAGGCGAACATGACGTGGCCGTAGCGGCCGGCGGCGTAGGACGCGGCCAGCGTGAGCTCCGGGTTCGCGTGGCCGAGGCCCTGGGTCCACCACGACGAGGACCCGTCGAACGAGGGCTGCAGGAGGGCCGCTGCCTGATCACGCGGCGGGGTCGCGGGGGCGACGAGGGCCTGGAAGTCGTCGCCGTGGGCCGAGTCTATGACGGCGATCTTGTCGGGCGTCAGGTCCCTGTGCTGCGTAAACGGGTACCAGATGGTGCTGTGGGCGTCGCGGGCCATGGTCTCCAGGCGGGAGACGCGGGCGACATGGCGGTCGTGCAGGCGGCCCAGGGCGTCTCTGACCACGTCGCTCGGGGCCGTCTCCCGGTAGTAGCGGGCCATGGCTTCCGCGTCTGTCTCGACGTCCTCGGCGCGGGCCGGGGGCCGGTGCAGCGCGCCGACGGGGATGCCGCGGTCGCGCGCGAAGTAGTCGGCCAGGTAGGCGTGGTTCTGGTAGTAGTCGTCCCGGAAGAGCAGGACGGTCTCGACGTCGTAGCCGCGGAGCCTAAGCGACTCGTAGGCCGAGATGGTCTGCGAGATGCCGCCCAGCTTGGCGTCGCCGACGAGGACGACCGGGACGCGGAGCGGGGCGTAGAGGTCGGCCTGCGGGGTCCCGGACGGGGCCGGCGAGTGGACTCCGCCGGCCGTTTCGATAAAGAGCCAGCCCGGGCCCTCAGCGGCCCGGCGCGACGCGTAGTCGAAGATGCTTCTCAGTACTTGGCTGTCTTTCGGGGTGGGCTAGCGGAGACGTTCTTTTGTTAGCAAAAAGCAGCGAAAACGGTTGTGCGATGGACGCGAGCCGGAGAAAGCATTCACCTGTTCCGAGGCTTCGGCGGCCAGATGGGGGCTCGCCGGGATCTCAAACTGGAACAGCGTCTTCTTCGCGACGGCGGGCGCGAAACGCTCGATGTGACTGGGGGGGGGCGGGAAATCAGCAGGACCGTACCACGGCAGAATCGAGCCGGACACTGTAGTTCTATTTCCATGTTTAGCTTGGGAGGGGGACGGCGTAACGGCGGCGGGGATCACGGTAACACATACACCCATCGTCGGCCTCGGCAGGCGGGCCGGTGGAAACGGGTTTCAGGAACGCCGTCTTCTCGCCCGGCCAAAAGGTACGGGCGGCGTTGCACAAGACCGAGGCGAAGACGGTTTTGCCGACGTCGGTGTTGGCGCCATAGATCTGGTACGTCCTGAGCGAACGCCAGAGTAGAGCGCCGACTGGTGCCATTGGAGGTCGTTTGAGGGGTGTCAAGCTACCATTCGAGAGTTGAGGCCTTGGGATAAGAGCAAGCCGTTCGAAATGCAGCCCGGCTTGGCTCACACAGGAGCGGCCTCTTCTTCTTCTTCTTCTCCTTCGTCTTCTTCTTCTTCTTCTTTATTAGAGTTTTAGAGAGCTACAAGGGTCACTGAACAGGCAGCTCCGAGGAACTGCGAGTGGAGAGCCAAAAGAGCACAATAGGCGGGGAACCTGGCGATTGCGGCATTTGTTATGCAGGCAAAACGAGGGGGCAGCGGCTATCAAAGGGGCGGTGTCGTCTTCGAGCTCCCAAGGGCGTGGCCCGGAGGAACCTGAGGTTGGGTTTACATGGATCTTGCATCTGAGCTTGTTTCCGGCCATAACCGCTGCGAGATCTCCAGGCCAAGAAACCCAGCCAGGGGTGGGAATAAAAAGAAGAAAAAAGAAAAAAGAAAGAAAGCGTAGTGCGTGAAGAAACTCGCTCATATGTCGTGTGTGCTTTGCTCCGCGGCAATGCCGAGTTTTCGGTCTTATCCATTCGTGCTTTTCCTGCTCGCGTTTCCGCTCAGCGTAATTTGAACAAAACCCGCGAAAACACACATCTACCGACAATGCCGGCGAACGACCGTCTGGACAAGGTCTTTGAGGCGATCCTGGCCCGCCGCGAATCCAAGGGCCAGCTCCGGAAGCTGACGATCGTTCCGGCCGGCACCGTCGACTTCTCGTCCAACGCGTACTTATCTCTCTCGGCCCACCCGGACATCCGGCGTCGGTACCTCGCCCGGATCGAGGCCCACCAGGCGTCGTTGTCGTCGTCGTCGTCGTCGTCGTCGTCGTCGTCGTCGTCGTCGTCGTCCGCTCCATCGCCAAACGGCAATGGGGACGGCCACGGCCATGGCGTCGGGGACAACAACACGCCGCTCCTCGGCTCCGGCGGCTCGCGTCTGCTAGACGGCAACGCGTCACTGGCCGAGTCGCTAGAGAGGGATATTGCGGCTTTCCACCGCGGCCCGGCCGGGCTCCTCTTCAATTCGGGCTTCGACGCCAACGTCGGCCTCTTCGCCTGCGCCCCGCAGCCCGGGGACGTCGTCGTCTACGACGAGCTCATCCACGCGAGCGTGCACGACGGCATGAGGCTGAGCCGGGCCGCTAAGAAGCTTGCTTTCGCGCACAACACCGTGGAAGAACCCGTGGCGGCGGCGGGAGTCCGGAAGTGGCCGCCGAGCCTGAGCGAGGTGCTCGCGGGATTGACCGACGGCGACGGCGGCCGGCAGGTGAAGGACGGCTCCAGGCGCGTCTTCGTCGCCGTCGAGGGGGTCTACAGCATGGACGGAGACGTGGCCCCCCTGAGACGGGTCGTCGAGTGCGTCGAGCGGCATCTGCCTCGCGGGAACGGCCTCGTCATCGTCGACGAGGCGCACTCGACGGGCCTGCTCGGGGCGAGAGGCCGAGGGCTCGTCTGCGACCTGGGCCTCGAAGACCGTGTCTGGGCCCGCGTGCATACGTTCGGCAAAGCAATGAGTTGCTCTGGAGGTATCCCCCCCACCCCTTTACCCTGTGGGTTTTGACGATATTCATCTCACAAACCCCCCCCACCAGCGATTGTCCTGTGCTCTCAGATCACTCGAGCGTACCTCATCAACTACGCTCGCAGCCTCATCTACACCACCGCCATGCCCTTCACGACACTGGCGGGCATACAGACGGCATACGACTTCGTCAAAGACGGCCACTCGGAGAACCTCATCCGCTACCTCTGGTCTCTCGTCAACCACACCAACGACCTGCTGCTAACGCTGCTGGACCGCCATCGGCCGGAAGAGACCTTGATGCGCCTGGCGGGTTCGGGCAGACCCAAGTCCCCCATCATACCCCTGTTCACATCGGACCCGCGTGGTCTCGCGCGGCACTGCCAGCAGCGCGGCTTCATGGTCCGGCCCATCGTCGCGCCTACGGTCCCGGTGGGAAGCGAGCGGGTGCGGATATGCCTTCACGCCGGCAACACTTTTGACGAGGTCGAGGGCCTGGTATCTGCGATCGAAGGCTGGCTAGTCGCCCAGCCGACGCACCAGGGGGAGCTCTTCGGTCAAGCCTTGATCGCGCAGTCAGGGGCTGCGAAGTCTCGGCTATGAAAAGAAACAGAAGAAGGAAAAAGGAATCGAAAGATGTTGTTTAAAAGGGCTCCGAAAGCGATAGAGGCGAACAGGATCAGGGGGGGGGGAAACCGTATATGGATCTAAGAAACACGGCTAGGACGGACGAGATGCCGTCCTGGCGTCTATAATCGAAAACACTGTACATCCTCCTCTAGGGATACAATGCGCTACCAAGCCAGCAAAAAGTGACCGACGCACACGACGAGCATGGCGGACAACAACCCCGATAACCCGTAGCCGATGCTCGTCGCAGAAGCGGGCACAGCTGGTGGTGTGCCCGAAGGGGCCGCGGGGCCGGTGCCGTTGTTCTTCCCGCCGCCTCCTCCCTTGCCGCCACCTCCCTTGCCGCCCTCACACGAGCCGCCACCCCCGGGCTCCGTCCCGTTGTTCTTCTTGCCGCCTTCTCCCTTGCCGCCGCCTTCTGCCTTGCCGCCGCCTTCTGCCTTGCCACCGCCTTCTCCCTTGCCGCTGCCTCCCTTGCCGCCGCCTCCCTTGCCGCCCTCACACGAGCCACCACCCCCGGGCTCCGTCCCGTTGCCCTTGGCGCCCTTGGGCGACGACCCGGACTCCATGCCGCCCCCGGACTCCTTACCGCCCCCGGACTCCTTACCGCCCCCGGACTCCTTACTGCCCCCGGACTCCTTACCGCCCCCGGACTCCTTACCGCCCCCGGACTCTTTACCGCCCCCGGGCTCCGTCCCGTTGCCCTTGGCGCCCTTGGGCGACGACCCGGACTCCATGCCTCCCCCGGACTCCATGCCGCCCCCGTTCTCCGCGGAGGACGACGACGCCCCGGAGACCTTTACCAGCTGTACGGACGCCTTCTGGGCCGCCGTGGCCGGCGTCTCGATGAAGGTGATCATGGGCTCTAGCATGGCGCAGTTGTCCTGTTGGGTCGCCGGCATCATCTCCATGGTGCTCGTGTTGTTCTGGAAGAGCAGCCTCTGCGGGGCGTCGACGGCCCAGGCCTTCCACTCGGGCATGCCGGGCATGATGCGCGCGGCGTTGGGGTCGAGCGTGCGCACGAAGCTGGCCCAGTAGGCCTGCGTCAGGGGCACGATGGGCGCGTTGGTGGTCGAGTAGCTCTTGGGCGGCGCGCCGTCCGTGTTGTTGGGCCCGAAGACGCCGTTGAGCTCGACCGTGTGGTAGGCGCCGAACCCCAGGGCCTCCTGCTCCTCGTCCAGCACGCCGTATCGGTAGTTGTAGGTCTTGACGCCGTCGCGGGCCATGGCGTCCTGGAAGACCTTTGTGACGCAGTGGAGCCGGAAGTCCCCGAAGCCGTTGGAGAGCTGACGCCACACCTTGCCCGAGTCCGGGAACACGGGCGCCGGCTTGTCGAGGTACGTCTCCTGGAGCAGGGCGAGGGAGGCGTTGCTGAGGGACCCGGTGGCCTGGTCGTTCATTGCCTTGAGGGCCGCCTCGACCGTGTCCGTGGACTGGTCGACGTTCTTGGTCCCCTCGTCGGTGCAGGTGCCCGCGATGGTCGGAACCTTGAGGTATTGGCCGTCGGCGAACCGCTTCAGCGTCGGGGCCTTGACGAGGTCGTCGTCGATGTTGGGGTTGAACTGGCAGTCCTCCGTCTGAAGGGCCGTGGCGTTGACGCTGCGGAGGCAGGCCAGGGTGTCGGTCTGCGTGTTGCAGCCGGTGGCGTTGGTGAGGCAGTTGTACTGCTCCTGGCCCTCCTCGAGGGTGCGGACGGTCGCGACCGAGACCGACTCCATGATGGCGCCCTTGATCAGGCCCGGGTCGTTGTCTCCGAACGCGGCGAGGAGCATGGCGACGGACGTTGCGCCGGCCGAGTCGCCGGACATGACCATGTGATCTGGGTCTCCTCCGAACTTTGGGGGGGGGGGGGGTTTCGTCAGTTGATGTTCGGCCTGGAAAGACTTTTTCGGGTTGGCCCAGAGCCAGGAATACTCACAGCAGCGGCGTGCTTCTTCAGCCACTTCAACCCCTGGATCTGGTCCTTCAGGCCGTTGTTCAAGCTCGCCCCGGCCTGCGCCTCCTTGCTCTGCAAGAAACCGTAGGGCCCCACGCGGTAGTTGACCTGGACCACCAGGATGTTTCCAAACACGGCCAGGTCGCTGCCGTTGAAGTTGGAGTTGGAGAGGGACTGGAAGCCCCCGCCCTGGATGTAGTACAAGACCGGAAGCTTCGACTCGGACGTCGCCTTGGACGGCGCGAAGATGTTGAGGTACAGGCAGTCCTCGTCGGCGGTGAAGCGTTTGTTGGGCTTCATCGTGAAGTCCGACGCGCTCCGAGCGAGGCATATGGGGCGGAACTGCAAAAGAAAAAAAAGAAAACCCCCATTGTTAGCGGACTCTTCATTGATATCATTGTGCGATCGGGCTGCCTACTTGCGAAGCATCGACCATCTCAGTCGTGCTCGGGGGGTCCTCCGGCGCCGCGAACCGGAGCTTGCCCAGAGGCGCCGCGGCATACCTGACGCCCAGCCATCGGGTCGCACCGCCCGGCTCGGCGACGCCCTGCAGTCTTGTATAGCCAAGATCGACGAACGGATCAACCGCCTGGACTTGGCCGACATATGCGGCTGACAGAAGAGAAACGAGGGTCTTGGTGAAGGAAGGCATGGCGACGCATGCAAGTCACAGACTAGATTATGAAATAGTAATACAAATAGACCAACACAAGCATCACCGACCAATAGGGAGCATCAACTGTCGTCTGATAAAGGTACCAAAAAAAAGAAAACACACGATGTTGTGGTGGTGGGCTTGCCATCTGTTGTTATACGGCCTTGAACGCCGGTTACTACAGCTCCCGACCTTCTCGTCGCCATCTTGAGACGAGCGCTTGTCCTTCTCACCATACCCGCCCAAACTTCAAAGACGAGTAAGCATCTGGGGAACTGGGGTTGCTTTGGAGGTTTCAGACGGGGTTTTGGTTCCGTTTGTCGCGCGTCGCTGCTGTTCCAGATTGCGAACTTTAAAGCTCCGAAGCGATGGGGGCCATCCCGGGAGACGGAGACTCGTCCGACGGTCCAGACAGGAGAAAACTGAATCCACCCATACATTCGGGGTATCAGTTACCCGCAGAATAGAGTCTCGTAGCAACGTTTCCCCCGCCGCCCGTTCCATATGTGACATAACTCTTGGATGGCAGCCCCTTCATAAGATGAACCGCCCCTCGGAGAAGCCGGTGGCTTGTTCGTTTCGCTCCGGGGAGGCGGCCGAACCTCTTCTTGTCGGGCTTCCTGTCGGGCTTCCTGTCATTTTGACCGCTTCTCAAGCCGCATGTCCTTGCGCTGTGCCTCCCCAGGCCGGTGTCACGTCAGAATGGCACACGTAGCTGCGACTCGCCTCGGGCGTGGGCGCGTGCATTGTTAAAACGCGGTCCGTCGGACCTGTCTTTCTTGGTCAGCAGCCGGGCCGGGCTAGGCCTCGTCCTCGTCCTCGTCCTCGAGAATGAGGCCAACCTTGCGATGGCGGTTGTGCAGACAGACACATCGTCAACGTAGGCGAGGAGCCGAACTAGGTAGAACTTGGGGCGTGATGGCATGCACTGTGTTTCATGCAAGAGATCAACTCACAACATGTAACGCTGGCAGGCCGGTTATTCGCTTACACGATAGAACGGTGTTCATCCGACAGCGCTCGTCGGGTCCCGAATGTTACCCGGTCCAGCAAGAGGAGGAAAATCGACCGAATCGCCTGGAGTAGCGTGTCACCTCGCGGGGCGGTTCTGCATATTCGGTGTTGCAGAGATGTTTCTTGGCCAGTTAGACGTATTAGCCAAGGCCGCCAGCAGGAAACATTCGTGAGTCATGTTCACATACATGCTGGTTGGCGAAACCGATCGCTGCTAGTTCAGATTGCGTGTGGTGTAGCCAAGGCCGGTTCGTCCGTGGAGATGAAGGGGATCGGAACCAGGGTCACCTCGGAGATGTCGCCAGCAATCTGCCCAGCCAACTGGTCCTTCTGCAGTCGAACGCCTGCATCCTGACCCGAAAGTGGCCACCCCCACGAGCGCTCAACTCGATGCTTGGAGTGCATCGGCCGGCGCTCTTCCGCAGGGAGAGTTATCCTCGACGGGAAACACCATCACGATACCACGAAGACGGCGAGCAACCTATTCAGACGCGAAGCTCGTTGGCCGAGCACGTGAAACTCCCAACCTGACGCGCAATGGGTTTTTAAGCTGTAGGGGGAGAGGCATCGGGAGACCCGACGTTGAGCTGAGCAAGTGCCTCCCCTGCTACCAATGGTTTCCCGGGTTAGAAAATAAGCTTGATGGGAGTGAAAGCGGCGGTGATTGCCAAAAAGGAGCCATGCGCATTGCTCGAGGAGCGCACCATGGGCGCCGGTACGGCTTGATCCGACGAGAGCGGCCTTCGAGAAGGAACAAAAGCTCCAGACCTCTGGAAGACAGCCGGCTTATGCTGTATGATCGGCAGACTGAAGACATCCGACGCCGCCGATCCAACGCCAGGGCTCAAACGCTGCGGTTATAGTGCTCGAGGACTCGTGTCGCGCACTCAGGGTTGCTTACTTGTCCAGACGCAGCCGCGCCATCGTGGGCGTCATTTTTTGGCCGAGGCCAGCTAAAAAGGCCCGTCCTTTCGGGTCGACGAAGCTCACACCGCCTCATGCTGATGGGCAGGGTGGATTCCGCGGTGATCTGTCGGGGGGGCTTGAAGGCCTGCAGAGTTCAAGGTCAAAGCCGACATCACGGACAGTAACAGGCACTGACGGGGTCTTGATCATGGTGAGAAAGTGTACTGGCATTATAAAATCCCCAAAGGACCAGTTTTCAGCGCCATGTGTGTCGAGGCGACGAAACGAGGTTCGGTTTTATTGCCACACCAAACTTTCACGGAATTCACACACTGGAAACCCACACATAGTCGGTGCCAGTAAGGGTTCAAGGTTTTGGAGACCCCTGTCTTGCTTTTTACTTTCGAGCGATGTGTCCCAACTTCCTTAATTATGCCCTGTGAAACCTACCAGTTGAAGTGCCAATCCGCATCGGCACATGGTACGGACACCCGGCCCGCCTCAAAGACGGGTCGAGCATGTCGTCAATGTGTGTGCCCAGATCTTCCAATATAGTTTCAACCTGATGACTGAGTGATTGCTGAACGCTCAGGGACCGGCCGTGCGACTGACTAAGATGACTCCGGCCGTCGCCTTCCAATAGTCGGTGTCACTTTTTCCGGTAGGAAAGAAGAAGAGGTGTTGATAGATTCCAGATTTAACAGCTTCAGAGAGTTGTACATTAAATTCATGCGGGCCCGTTCTCGGCCGCAGGCTGCCTTAAACCTTGACAAACCACCCCTTTCCTATCTTCCTCGTCTTGACCACCCGGGCCAGCGCCAGGAAGAGCGTCCCGAGCATCAGACAGCTCCCGGCGAAGGCCTGCGCGCCGACGTACCGACCGCCGGTGGCCGAGATGATGGCGCCTGCGATGGGGTTGCCGGTGAGCACGGCGAAGGAGACGATGGTGAAGACCATGCCGATGCGCGAGCCCTGCTTGCTCGGGTCCGTCGTCAGGGCGCTGATGCCCGCGGGGAAGAGGGCCTGGATGGCGTTGCCCGAGACGCCGAAGAAGACGGTCCAGACGTAGAGGCCCGTCGGGGACCCGACGGCGGCCCAGCAGTACATTGAGAGCCCCGAGAGGAGCGCCATGGGCGTGAAGACGGTGATGGTCCCAACCTTGTCGGCGAGGAAGTTGGGACCGAGGCGCCCGACGAAGCCGATGCCGTTCAGCACCAGCAGCAGGTTCAGCGAGTCCGTGTACGAGAAGCCGAGCTCGTCTCGACTGTACGAGGCCAGGTAGTAGAAGGCGAAGTATACGCCCATGAAGGACTAGCAAATGGTCTTAGCAAAAGTTTTTCTTCTTCTTCTTCTTCCCCCCCATGCTCGATAAAAGGCCCGCAGACTTACAAAGAACCCTCCCGCGGTGTAGAAGGTGTACTCGAGCTCCTTGAAGGCGGACAGGTCGACCATCTTGCTCGCCCTGCGCGGCGGTATCCGCGGCTTCAGGAAGACCAGGCCCACGGACAGCGTCGCGAGCTGGATGAAGCCGAGGGTGCGCATGGCCCAGGGGAAGCCGACGCGCGGCAGCAGCTGCCGGACGGTGCTCGGGAAGATCAGGCCGCCGGACGCGCTCCCGACGGCGGCAATGCCGATGGCCAGCGCCCTCCTCTTGTCGAAGTAGGTCGACAGCGTGGCGAGGGACGGGCAGAAGACGAGGCCGAAGCCCAGGCCGACGCAGACGCCGTGGGCGAGGAAGATCTGCCAGTACTGCACGCACCACGACGTGGCGAAGATGCCGAGGAGGATCAGCGAGGAGCCGCACAGGAAGAGATGACGGAAGTACCCCGCGTCCGTGAAGCGGCCGGAGAAGGCGCCGACGAAGAAGAGGAGGAAGACCTGGAACGACCCGATCCAGGAGATGTCCGAGGGCGGCCTGCCCAGCTGCTGGACGTAGTACGTTTGGAAGACGCCAAACGAGTTGACGAATCCCCTGTTGTGACGTGACGGTCAGTTTCGGGAAGAGGTTCCCTTTCTACCCGAGGACGCCATGTTTGCTCACCATGTGTCCATGAAGATGAAGTGCACACTCAACACTGCGAGCGGCGGCATGGTCAGCTTCACTCGTTCGGCAGAGGCGTCGACGCATGCTCACCGGCCATCCAGGCATCGTACCCCCCATCCGGGGGAGGACCGGGGTCCGAGGCGGGCGTGGACACGATGCGGCTCAACACGCGTCCGACGCGGCTCCCGGTGCGGACCGTCTCTTCTCCGCCGCCATCGTTCCGCGACGAGTCGGACCTGGTCTCCTTGTCGGCGCCGTCCATCGTGGTGCGGGTTGTCCTGCGCGCGTGTGTCGCTGCCGGCTGGGACAGAGGGCGTGTGCGGCCGCAGTCAGACGTCGCCGCAATCGTTACGCTGGAGATATTGAGCGAGGAGAAGCCGGTCACAGTGCTACCGCATTCTGGCGAAACAGGGGAGAGAGGGTCCAAAGCTCTTCTTTTTACTGTCTTGGCGCCGGAGTTGTTCAATATGGTCTGGTTTGTTTGACTCATCCAGCACGTCCCGTTGCTTCCCGAGATTAAGCGGTGTGGGCAAGGATAGTGAATATCAGTCTGTGATACTTCCGCGGAATTACCGACTAAGATCGTTTTGCATGATATATTATTAGTCATTGAGGACTAGAGGTCGTCCTCCCCGACTTTCAAGTCCCTTTGAAACCACTGGCGATTCGCGTTTCCCGGCCGGTACTGGTCGGGAAGCCAACCAGATGCCGACTAGTTCCCCGGGAATGGAGCGGGAGTACCGACATGTTCGCGCAGCCTTGCTAGGATTTGGCAAAGTGCGGTTCGGTGTTTGAGAATACCGACTTCCTCAGCGACGTTCGGGCCGAAGGTAATTGAAATGGACTCTTGAACCCGTTTAGACTCATCTTGCGCGCTAGCTTCTGTTTTGATGACAGCTAGCAGCTAGCTCATTGTGCGACACTCACAACCTGGGCCCCAGTGTGACCAAATCTCCCCGCTTAACGACTTTTCGATTTGACTGAAGTCTCGTGGTTTCGAGCAAATGACGCGGCAATATCCACGCGAGTTGGTTGAAGGCTGTGTTGGTGTAGCTACATACCTGCAGCCTACCGTGCAAGATGACAAACCCGTTCTTCGGGCAACTGGTTGGTTGAATATCTGCAGGGGTGCAGTTGGGGTGTTTCTCATGTCGGCCAGTTGTGATTCGATATGTTTTAATCATGTAGAGCCGCAACCCAGCGTACAACAGTGTCTTTGCTCAGTTTCACACCGATTCTTATCAAGGCCACATGTGAACTGTGAGTCGAAATATCGGTTTCCCAATTGATCTAGTCTAAACGAGAGCATCTCCCCTGATCCCGCAGTAAAAAGGATGCAGGCATCAAACGACACAGTACAAGAGGGACTGAGAGGAAATCGAGGGCGCGAAGAAAGACCAGGAAAGACTCCTCACGGGGACTATTAAGTACCCGGGCATCTCCTCTGGTAGGAGAAGCCCCCCTCGAGTCATTGTATAAGAAGCGTTCCTGGTCCACGCCCCCGTCTCGCCGCGGTCGTCCCCGAAGCCCAACACCATCCCGCTGGTCGGCGACGTGCTCTACCGCAAGGAGTTCGACTCCCCCGGCCTCCCGGAGATCGACACGACGGAGCAGTACCGCGCCGCGCAGGAGTTCTGCACCGACGAGGTCACGGACGCGTCGCTGAACGCCTCCGACGACCCGGGCGTCGATAACGGCCGCTTCGCCCGCCACGCGCGCTTCAGGTACAGGGACGTCGACGGCGTCAACCACGACCTCCGCGTCTCGTGGCAGGCCGGGTGCAGGGTCAACCTCCCGTCGCAGTTCCTCCGGTTCCCGCTCGGGAACGAGGGGGAGTGGAAAGAGCCGCTCGGGTGTCTGAAGCTCCTGAGGCGGGTGTTCGGCGCTTGTGAGTGGTTTTATTTTAAATAAAAAAATTTAATTTTTTACCCCCTTTTCGAAGGCGGTCGTTCTGCCGCGGACGTGGAGCACTCTAGCAAGTGGAACGAGACGGGCTCATGAGCTTCGGGTTCTAGGTGAAAATGGCGGCGTTGGAGGCACAACCAGGGCGGGCTGTCTCGTCTACAGCTGCACCGGGGGAACAAGCGTCATGGATCCCTCGCCCGCTTGAGCCAACATGAGCTCCAGATGGCTTGTGTCCCCGTCGCCCTGCTTTCCCGGGCCGAGCATAGAGAACATTGGGCACGTTCAAAAGAGCCCGTCTGCGGAGGGACGGCCGCAGCTTGTTGGCGCGTTCGTGTTGGTGTTGGTCAGCAATTCGTGGGCGATCGGGCCATCACTCAGCGGGACGATGTCGGCTGTTGTTTTTCACCGTCCATGCCAAACGTACCCCCAGACCGTCCGATGTTTAACACGATCCCATAGCCAACCGGACTGCTTGTGTCCATAAGGTGCAGGCACAGCCTCCTTCAGATTTCTATGACGTATAGGTGATGAGATTCCCAAAGGTTAATCAGAGCGACTATACATACGTGTTGTGCCAGAGACGCGATCGGCTCGCAGGTGGCGGTCCACCCACCGAGATACCAGAGTCGTATCTACACAACATTCAGGCAGAAGGAAAACCACAGGCCGCAGACGGGCCATCGCACCAAACAGCCAACATGTCCGCAGCAGCAGCAGCAGCACCAAACGAATCCGCGCCCGGCGTCCACGCTGGTGACAGCGGCGTCCATCAGACGCCCCTCAGTTCAGATCAGCAAGTCCAGTCACAGTAAGTCATGCTGGCCTCTCGCCTTCCCCGCATACTTGTGAGGATCTGGAAATCATCGTACGCTAAACTCGCATTGACAGGAACACGGACACACACGACATGGCCGCGGCGGCAGACCGCAACGTCGGTGGGGGCAACGCCGGCACAACAGGCCAGCAAGAACACCATCATGATAACCAGCAACAGAAGCATCAGAAGCAGCAGAAGGGAGCGGTATCCGCCGTCGTGGACACCGTCGTCAACAAGGCCCTGGGCTTCGGTGGCGCGTCCGAGGCCGAGAAGCGCAGGAGCTTAGGGGCGGCGTGATGCAGCTTTCAGGAATCGTAACACCCCTCACCTTTGAGCAGGGCGGCCGTGACGACAGCTTTTCGTGTGGCCCGTTCCTAAAACCGGTTGATGATGTTATGCGTGTGCGTGATGGTGGAATCGGTTTTGTTAACGATGCCTGGTTTGTTGTTGGGGGGGGGGGGGGGGATGGCTTCCGTGCCTTGTTGCGTTTTGGCGTCACGATTGCGGGATCTAGGAGTATCTCACGGCAATAAAAGCTGCTGTATGAGTTCTGATTTACCGCGTGTTATCGACACCAAAAACCTGGCCAGTGTTTGATTGTTCACGCAGGTGAGAGGCATTATCGTCATCCCAGAGTTATAACTGGACATCATCTCATCGCACATGGCACATTGCACTCTCAGTCTCCCCATCAGAAAAGGCCAATCATCCCACACAGCCTTGCGCGCCCAAGCACCATATGATCGACGTCTCCCATCTCACCAAGACGCATCGAGTGGCCCGACCGCCCTGCCTCAAGGAATGATTATCAGCTGAAGGCCGTTCTCGTCGTCTCTCTCCTGTCCTTGTAGCTCTCCGGGACGTCCAACCCCAGCACGGTGAGACCCACAGCGGCGGCAAGAACGCTGCCGCTGTGGGTCTCACTTTCGTTGACGTGTTTATTGCCGCCTTCTGAGCTCGAGGGTCGAGTGTGTGTGTGTGTGTGTGGGTGTGCACAGTTAGGCTGCGATGCCGGCCTCCAGCTGCATAGTTAATGTGGACGGAGATACGGTTACATTCGGTATGCATGGTAGCCGGCTTAGTGCTATGGGGCGGTGGATAGTATACTGAACATAGTGAGTCAGTCTTGTTCCGGATAGTTGTCCGCCGTGATCGGAATCGCGATCAACTACGAGCCCGGAGCTATCGTGGTACTCAAACTCGACCGAGGGACGGAAGCCGAGCGAGTGAAGAGAGCCTGCTCGCGGGGAACACAGACGCGAAAAGCACCCATAGCCCTCGTCTCCCTGCGAGTATACAGGCCCATACCCTGTTCACGTGGAATAAAGTTCGGAGGCTGTTGTAACTTGACCGTCCCCGGTAGCAAAACGGACGCCACTTATTCGGAAATATGTGCGGCTCAAATTCTGAAATATATATGTAAATGGCTTGCTATGTAACCCACAACTTTTCTTCGTCCCTGTCCGTTTATTCGGAGTCAGGGTTCTCTTCGATACTAGACTCCTTGCCGGAGTCCATGGCTCCGTACCTGCCAAAGAGTTAGCTCCGTTGACCCAGCAGCCATACCGACGAGACGAGGAAACTTGCCATGAGATGACGCCCAGGCCCAAAAAGGCAGCGACGCAGCTGAAGAACATGGCGACGTAGCCCTTGGGGGTGAAGCCGTCGGGCAGAGGACCGGGGGGCTTGTTCTCGCCCGTGAGGTCGAGCACGTTCTTCGTGTTCCCAGCGGCGTTGCCCCGCGTCGGGACGCCCGCGGCACGGCACACCTCCAAGTGGGCCTCGGGGATCTTGCGCCCCTGCAGGGCCTCGGGCGCCTCGACGATGGTGGCGATGAGGCCCTGGTCCATGTGCCACTCGATGTGGCAGTGGAACAGCCACACGCCGGGGTTGTTGGCCCTGAAGCGGATGACAAAGTTGCCGTTGCCCTCGACGAGGATCGTGTCGCGGCGCATGGGGCGGCGCGGGAAGGCGATGCCGGTGTCGTTGGCGAAATGACCGGCGTCCTCGTCGGAGCGGTGGACTACCTGGAACTGGTGACCGTGCAGATGGAAAGGGTGCTTACCGTCGTCCTCGTTGTTGAGGACGATCTCGACGACGTCGTTGTGCCTCAAGACGTACGGGCTGGAATAAGCGCCGTAGACGCGTGGGTCCGCGACATGCTCGGTGCCGACGGTCAAGGCGGTATAGAGCGAGGGGACCTTGGGCAGGACGTAGGTCTTGTCGTTAAAGAAGGCGCTGGATGATGGTCAGTCGAGAGCTGTCAGCGTGCGGGCGGGACGTGGACTCACTAGTTTGCGCCGTCGGCGAGGTTATCCATCTTGACGTCGAGGCTAAAGGAATAGTCGACCTTGTCCAAGAGGTCCATCTCGTCAGAGGGAACCAGGCCAAAGTCATCCAAGGGGTCAAAGGCGTCGACGGCAGTAGGAACTGGGAGAGGCTTCTTGTCGTCGTAGACGAGCCAGCCGGTGACGTTGGCGTCCAGATGGTCGGGGATCTCGTCAAAGAGGTCCTCGTCCATGGCGCCGACGATGGCAAAGTTGCGGGAGGCGTCCGGCTTGGTCGTCAACAGGACGCTGTAACGCTGGGCGGGAGCGATGTAGAGCATGTTGGCGTCGGCCTCGCGGGTCCAGACGCCATCAACCTCGACGACGCGCAGCGAGTGGCCCTCGAACCAGACGTAGTGAGAGGCGAATGCACCAATGTTGACCATGCGGACGAGATAGGTCTTGCCGGGCCGGACGTTAACCTTCAGGTCCTGGGTGTCGTTCATTAGGGCCGAGTTGGGGACGGGCTCGGCGCCGGTGGGGTTCTCAACGTTGATCATCTTCTTGATGAGAGAGCGGGTCGACTGGTGGTACCAATCGGAGAAGGTGATGACAAGCTCCTCGTCGTATTTCCCCTCGTAAGGGCCCTCGGGGTCGTGGATGACCAGGGGACCGCGGAGACCTTCTGGATACTGGCCATCGTTGTGGGCATGGTACCAGTAGGTACCGACTTGGTTAAACTGAAAAGCGTTATGAGCTCACTGGGGACGAAAAGTCTGTCTCACAAGGCGGGCGAGGACTCACCTCAAAGTCGTATGTAAACGAGTTCCCGGGAGGGATTGCGCATTGGGTTACGCCGGCGGCGCCGTCCATGTGGTTGGTGCCGTTCTGGAATAGGCCATGGAAGTGTAGACTGGTGCTTGCATTGCCCAGGTGGTTGTGGACGGTGAGGACGAGCCTGTCGCCCTTGTCGGCCTCGATGAGAGGCAGCGGCCAGTAGCCGTTGACGCCGATGGTGGGCTTGTCGAATGCGCCATCCGGGTTGGCCAGGAGCCATCCGATGCTCCAGTCGAGCTCGATGGTCTTTGCCAGCACGCATGCGACGAAGAGCGCCAGGGTGGCGAATCGAGCCAAAAAGGCTGAGGGCGGCGATGAGAAGGCCATGGTGACCAGGGGGGGAGGAGAGAGAGAGAGAGAGAAGAGGAGAGGG
Source organism: Colletotrichum somersetense (assembly GCA_030867255.1). Taxonomy (NCBI): domain Eukaryota; kingdom Fungi; phylum Ascomycota; class Sordariomycetes; order Glomerellales; family Glomerellaceae; genus Colletotrichum; species Colletotrichum somersetense. Next base: position 175,051 of record MU843464.1, on the reverse strand, counting down.
TGTGTGTTGCCTCCCTTGTGTCCTATGCAGCCCAGGTATCTGTCTGTCTCTGTTTGTCTCAAGTCAAGTCAAGTCGAATTCAACAGAGAGTTCGGTCGTGATTCATAGACTTGTCAGATGCCACAAAAAAAAAGGCAGGTTGCACATGAAGCGGGCCGGGTGCGGAGGACATTGGACGGATCGGATCGTTCCCCGCCGTTGCAGACAGACACTTGAACCCCAGGACGCGGCGGCGGTGATACCTAATTACATGGCGGAAGGGAAGCGAAGCGAAGCAAGAGAGACAAAAGACACACGTGAAAAAAAGGGTCGCTGATGACAAAATTGAGCCGCGCGGAAACGACGACTTGGGGGATCTGATAAGGGAAAAGCCGCGCTTCGCGCCTTCCCTAATGCCCGTCCGACGTGGGTACGTATCTTATCCCCCGCTTTTATATGGGCCCACCTACTTTTTATCTGATCCGACAGCGTGTGACAGACGGCAGGCAGGATGGACCCAACCCGACCCTTCCCTTACTGGCGTGATTCTGGGAAAGAAAGAGCAGAAAAAAAAAAACCTCCTTTCGGAATCCGCTTAACGACACGTCAGGAACCCCGAGCCCGAGCATAGAACCGAGGCGAAGCCATCTTCGTCCACCTGTCGTGGTATCACACTTTTCTACGCCGCTCCGGAACCTCCATACATAGGTACACGCGCCTAAGACACACCTGCCCTTGAGTTCCAGTGCTGTGTCGCCTCTCTGGTCCTTGATTGGGCCATTCCATCCCCGGTCGCCTCCCGCTCATCCTCACTCTCACTCTCACTCATCCTCTCACCCTCATTCTCATTCTCCTTATCCTTCTCACTCACGCACCGACTCACATCCCCGCCGTCGGGTCGATTCGCAATGGAGGACCTGTTTTCCCTACCCAGTACGAACAAACCCCCTCCAACCTTGTCTCCTCGCCTCGCCTCGCCGCCTTCCCACTAACAGCAACCCCTCAGTCTTCTTCATCACCTTCCGCGAGTCCCTCGAGACCGCCATCATCGTCTCCGTCCTTCTAGCCTTCATCAGGCGCACTCTCGCCACCAAGGATGACCCCGCCCTCCAGCAGAAGATGGAGAGGCAGGTCTGGCTCGGCACCGCCGCCGGCCTCCTCACCTGCGTCCTCATCGCCATGGCCATCATCAGCGGCATCCACAGCCTCGGCGCCGACCGTTTCGCCGCCGCCGAGAGCGTTTGGGAGGGCATCTTCTCCCTTGGCGCCTCCCTCGTCATCACCGCCATGGGCGCCGTCCTGCTGCGCGTCACCAAGCTCCAGGACAAGTGGCGCCTGAAGCTATCCAAGGCCCTCAACGCCGGCGGGGGCCACGCCGGGCCCTTCCGCGACCGCCTGAGGTACCTCGGCGAGAAGTACGCCCTGTTCCTGCTGCCCTTCATCACCGTCCTGCGCGAGGGCTTCGAGGGCGTCCTCTTCATCGCCGGCGTCGGCGTGAGCGAGACCGCCGCCTCCATCGCCGCGTCCGCCGTCCTCGGCCTCGCTCTCGGCGCCGTTGTTGGCTACTTCATCTACAGGTGAGTCCGTCGTCTTGACGCAAGCCATCACACACGTCGTGGTAAACAAAAACATTCGGCTCATTCTCTCCGCGCAGGGGCTCCAAGAATGCGCCCATCCAGGTCTTCCTCATCGTCTCGACTTGCTTCCTCTACCTCATCGCTGCCGGCCTCTTCTCCAAGGGCGTGTGGCATTTCGAGCAAAACGAGGTGTGTCCTTCACTCTCCTCCCCCACGGCCTCGCGGGGGGTGCGTGCTAACATGTCGTCAAGTGGAACAAGATTGTCGGAGGCGACGCGGCGGAGCTCGGCTCCGGCCCCGGCTCCTACGACATCCGCAGAAGCGTTTGGCACGTAAACGTGAGCATCCTCCACCCCGAAACTTCAATATCAGAGCAGACATTTGACCACCCATACAGTGCTGCAACCCCGACCTCAACGGCGGCGGCTTCTGGGGCATCTTCAACGCAGTCCTGGGCTGGCAGAACTCGGCCACTGTCGGCTCCGTCGTCTCGTACAACCTATACTGGGTCGCCGTCGCCACCGGCTTCTTCGCCATGATCTGCAAGGAGAAGGGCTACTGGCCCTATAACAAGAGAGACAAGGAGCCGCAGGTGGGTCGCGAGGGCGATCAAGAGCCGCTGCTCAGCAGGCCCGCGAGGTAAGCTGGTCCACCCAACTCACACGGCGAGAGTTGGGCAACGACGCCGGTCTTGCCCGTCATCCCGTGACACTGAAAAGAGGAGGCCACCTCCCAAAGGCGAACCAAGTTTTTTTTTGGATCATGTCGAGAGGTGAAGTCCGACGGCGCCTTCAACTACGTATATTTTCTCTCGTCCTTCATCGTATCCTGTACATACGAGCATGTATCCGGACATACAAAACCTGGCCGCACATCCTGACGCACCTTCTCTAGACTACTTTCCATTGGCATGAATGCGTCTTACAGTCGGTCGGCAGACAGGCCGAAACTCTCATGACCGACAGCCTCCGCCCTCTTTGGACCCGTCGTATCGTTGCTCCTGCGTCCATCATAGCAACGGGGCCATTTCCTTATGTGATGTCGACTTGGCTGCCGTTTGGATCCTCAACAACCCCATGGTGATTTGGAAACGGCGTGAAACTGCGGTTGCCTTTTGTCATTTCCTTTCTCTCGTGCAGCATCATGCTCGACTGCCCCATCACCATTGGCGTCATTCATGGCTCCCGCCCATGTCGCGCCGAGGCGCTTTCCAAGACTTTGTACTATACACATCCCGACCCCCCAGCAAGAAACCAAAGGTTCAGCTGCGTGATGGGAAACAAGCTGGGGTGTTTTATCATGAACGAACCGACACGTTACCGCGAAATGATACCCTCAAATATGTGCCTGTCTGCTGCTCTTCGAACCCGTGCTCCCTCTTCAGACTTGATCGCTAGTGGAAGATGATAATACATTTTCGGTCTGTCTTCTCTCCACCCCGCTCGGCCTCCCACCCGGTCTCGGGCGGCGTCATTGGAGCCGGGCAAGTCTCACACGCACGAGCGGCACCGGCCCAGATGCCGGGTCTAGCGGAGGCGGTCTCGGCCCCACATCCCCGATCTTTCCCTCATGGCGGACGGAGCCGATTCTTTGGTTGACCGTGATGCCGACACGCGCATTTATATGCTGTTCTGGCGAAGCGCCGCTGCGGACTGCGCGGCGCTTGAAATAGAAATGAGCGTAAGCGTGTTATGAACACTAGTCAGTCTGTCGAGGGCCTTCCCCCCCCCCCCCCCCTTTTTTTTTACCCCCTTGCATCAATCTTTTTATAGAGCCAGGGTAGCCCTACGCTGGGCGTCGTCGACAAGCGTATGGCGGGGTATCCGGGACTGCGAGAAAGAAAGAAAAAAAAGGTTATCGGGCAAGAATGCCGCCCCCGGTGCAGAAGTACAGACGAACACCGGCCCGGGGGGGATGCCACAGAGTCGTTGGCAAAAAAGAAGTGAAGTGTCAATTTGATTGCACTGAAATTACACGGGGCCTCGCTCGATGGGGAAGACGCATGCAGCCTCGTGGGGCCTTCGGTCGAACCGAGCATATCGGGATCGACAAATTATAACAAAGTACGGATACATATGGACTGACTTTTTCCGAGTGGCAGTGCGCATGCATGCAAAGCACGGTAAGTTGTGGTGGCAGGTAAATTAAAACATCCCTGCCAACCTGCCAGCCGTTAGTTAGAGTTACCCTCTATGACTATCACCATCACCCTCACTATTCCAGCGTACGGATACTATCACCATCATCATGCCTACTGCTATCCTTAGCCCTATATCCCTATTATTACTCTTGTTATAGTTATTTACAAGCCTTGCGCCTTGCATGGATTTTTTGATGGATATAGTCGCTCTAAGCCCCCATAAGCGTTCTGGTGCAATTCACCCCGTACATATGTAATATCACCTGTTACAACCTAGTTTAAAGCGCGTAGGATAGGAGGGAATAAAAATGCATAGAAGCTGTATCCTGCTTGTGGCAGCCATGGGTGCAACCCGGCGAGGAAATTCTATTTCCCTCTGCCACCTGTGCAATGTAAACTTGAGTCTCACGATTACCAGCCAAGGATGGCGCGCGGAGATCGCCACGGCCACGGCCACGGCCAGCCTTGTAGGAGCATCTTTGCCACCGTCCGATCATGCTCGCATCAGTTCAAAGTTCAGACGATGTTCGAACCCTGATGGACGCCGCTCAACAGAACCTTTTCGTGGTTTGCAAACGGCATCCATGTGGGTACGACAGAGCAGCGCACCGAACTGCTCGTCCCCAGATTGTTCATCCCCCCCCCTCCTTCATGCGCTGGTTGTCACCGCTGTTCGCCCCCCCCCCGCAGCCCCCGAACCTTGACAGGGGCCCCGGGGGAGTTGACAACCCGACAACGACTAATTATAAGCTTCCGTCCGTTATTATTACCAAAAGTATAACTCGCCAACTCCGGAATACTCGGGGCCACGACCTCTCCATTTTTCTCGGCAGCCGCCCGGGACAGGGGTGGTGGAGATGCGTCGATGATGAGTCGACGACCATCAGAAGCCGACTACTGAACGCGAAGCCGGCCATGGATGATCCAGGGCCAGTATCGTGGGCGATATTTGCGATGAAAAACTTAGCGGTTTAGCTCGGCCCCAGGCCTACGAGGATATATATAAGTCCCCTTCTCCCCAGCCATCCGTCTTCCATCAGCACTCTCATCTATAAGTTCGCTCTTCAAGTCACTCTTTACCCGTCGCTCTTTTCACTATCCAAGAAACCAATACCACTCGCTTTCCAAAATATACAACAACCCCCCCAACAAGTCATCCAAGATGAAGAGCTTCACCACCCTCGTCCTCGCCGCGGCCGCCGCCACCGGCGTCATGTCCGCCGCCATCAACAACGACCTCAAGGCCGTGGTCGAGACCGAGACCGGCCCGAACTTCCAGCTCTCCGGCAAAGTCATGAACTCGGCCGCCTTCGACGCCTTCCAGCACACCCAAGTCGTCCACGCCAGCTCCGGCCTGGCATCCCGCCAAATCGTCGAGCCCGACGCCAACCGCACCGTCACCACCCCTCCCGACGTCTTCGTGCTTCAGTGCACCGACGCTGTAAGGCCCCGACAGCATCCCGCTGCCGGCCGAGTTGAAGATTGCTGACAGAAAGAACCAGGGTTTCCGCGGTGACTGCCTCGTTTTCGGCGCCCCCCCGGGCCAGTGTGGTGAGTCGCCGTCCATTCAGTCCCGAGACGGGAGGCCGGATTTTTACTAACACGGGCTTCGTTGCAGTCTCCTACTTCGACTACAACGGCGACAACTCCACGGACATCAGCGACAGGTTCAACGACAAGGTCTCCTCGCTGTCCACAAACACCGGCGGCATCTGCCAATTCTACAAGTATGTTGACCCATCTATACACGAACCCCTTCGGCAGACACACGCGCTAACCGTTTGCCACCCCCAAAAAACAGGTTCCAGGGCTGCGATGACAAGGGCGATGACCGCGGCCTCAGCTCTGACTACAACTACAACCTCGCCGTTGCCCTGCCGGAGGACCCCCGTACCGTCGAGTACGAGAACCAGATCACCTCCTGGAGGTGCTAAGCGGGCCAAAGGCGGGGCCAAAACGCGGCCGGCCGGCGAAACCGTCGCTGCGGGTGTTGCCGCCAGTGTCGGCGAGTCAGATCTCTGACGGGGCCAATCTTTTTCTACTTTACGTTTATAATGCAACCCTCGAAAGTTGTCTACCATTTATGACCCAGTCACTGCTTCGGTGCTGCCGTAGTTTTCGCGGAAAATAATATATGAGCCTTTTTGTTAGAGTCTGCATGACCCCCAACTCATCATAACTGTCTTGAGGTATTCCGACTCGTGTGCAAGATATCCAGGTGATCCATTCAGAGCTGCTGCAACTGAGTAGTATACGTCGCAAGACGCTATGCAAACCTGATCTCATACAACATGCCCGCATCTTCTCATCGCCGATAAACGGAGACGAGGGTTGATCTACTTGAATTGAACCGCCCGAAAGCAGCTCTCCAATGGTCCGCAATCAGACGGTATCAAGCTCAAACTCCAAAGTCTTTACTTCCGTGCAACCGGGCCGGGGAGCACTCACCGAAGCCAGTAGTGTAATCTCTCTCAATGAGTTCCGCGTCGTCGCATCCGTTTGCGCAAACTCTCTCGACGATCAGCAGCCGCGCATGCTCCCCCCCCCAAGCTGCGACTTCGAACACTATTTCGGCTGCGCCAGGAATGAAAACTCGTTTCTGAACAGTCTCTTTCGGCTCTACCGGATACTCGCAGCAGTGCAAGTTGCATCGCATCCCTCCCGGGGCCCGGGTAGATGGCCGGTTGAGATCTCTTCCGCAAGCCTCCTCTTATAGACGGCGTTTACGTATCTTGATGTTAATGTCCCGGGTGAACTGCGCCAGGCCGCTAATGGTAATCTAGAGAGATTACATTCCATCAATAGACTAATGGGATTTTGCTGGTGAGAGCCGTCTGGGCCTGACTGGTAATGTTCATTTACCAAGCTGCCCTCAATTCAGTGAAATAGTACAAGTCCTACTCCAAGATAGGTCTCAGGACGGCGTTTCCTGTCGCGACCCCGGCTTGCTGGGAGTCGGCGGGAACACGGGACGAGAAGATCCCGACGTAGGCAAGCCGGAACACGGTCCAACAACCAATGCGGCTCTAATAGGTTTGCGCTCCCCAACGCCGCGGCAATGCTTCCTGGTTTTGTGTTGAGACGATCCAGGCGTGCTCAAACGGGCTGGTCACGGCTGGAAACGCGTGGCCGCTAGGGAGTTGAGCATGACGGAACAGGATATGCCACTGTTTCCTAGCGCACTTGGCTGATTTGAATGAGAACGCAACTCACCCTAGACATCCCAGCAGCGTAGAATGTCAAGACTTCTGATCTGCGGATGACTCTGGTCGGACTTGACAGACGCAAACCTCCGTGATTCCGATCTCAGGTCGGTTGACGGAAACACCTCTGCGCGGGGCATTTCTCGGCACCGCGCAACCCAAGAGACGCACAAACAACCGAGAGTGCACTCTGAAGGGGTTTATCTAGCTCCCCGGCTTGGTCGCTTTGGCAAAGTCCCATGCATCACGACGCGAGTTCCAACGCCGTGGGCAATGGCGGCACCGGGCGCTGTGTGAACGAGACGCTTCCCGCGAAGAGTGCACACCAAGTGTAAACCCAGTTCGCTCCCTGCCGGGACGGCTCCTCGACCTGATGCCGGGCCCATCTATCAACGACACTGGCGTCGCGTCGTTGCCGAGGCTGACGTCGCCCGGGCCTTGACGCATGGTCCTCTTTTGTCTCGTCGTCTCGGCTCCTTCCGGATTGACAAGGGAATGAGTGGCCATCGGCCCATGATGTTGCGACGCAGGATCGGGCCGTGTTGGCTGTCAGGGCGGAGACTCTTCTTGTTCTCATGTCCGCGGTGGCAGACAACCCCCCATCTACGCGGACCAGTGAGGCGCGGATATGATACGGTACCGAGCGCAAGTCACCAACGGTGTCAGGGTTTACGTGCCACGATGATTGCTGCGGCTAACAGCTAAACCGAATCGTGGGGACGGACCGGGGGGTTAGGCAGATCGTCAGTCTTCTCCCCTCATGATTCCCCGCAGTCGTCGGCCTGTTCAACCCCGAGTGCGCTCATCCGGATGTCACGCTGCTCTCTGGGACAGATTGTGCCGGGAGGGGCTGGCGGTGCCCGTCACCGAGGTACGCTTCGTCTTTAAAGATGCGCGGTGGTGCGGTGACAACTGCTGATTGGTTTCCCCTTTTCCCCTGCCTACTCAATCGTGGCTGCATCTGAAGCAAGATTCGGGCAACGGAGAAGTGACACGATGAGACTTGCTTCGACAGCCGGCGGCCTTTTTTGGCTCGCGGCCTCGCTGTGCGGGTTGCAGGGCGCTTCGGCGCAGGGTGTTGACTGGCCGATCCACGATAATGGCCTCAACCAAGTTGTCCAATGGTAACCCCTCGCGATGGTCCCGGGAGCAGTCGATGCTACGTCGGGGACTCTGTTGACGAGCAGCTCCATGCAGGGACCACCACAGCTACATCGTGAACGGCGAGAGACTGTTTGTCTTCTCTGGCGAGGTACGGCTGCCGCTCTCCTTTGCCGCTGAGCCCTTCAGACTGACCGACCTCTCTCAGTTTCATTACTGGCGCATCCCCGTGTTCGTGGCCCGGCGTCGTCATACGTGTGCTAAACTGATGCTGTAAAGTCCTGAACTCTGGCGAGACCTCCTCGAGAAGGTCAAGGCAGCTGGGTAAGACGGTTGCGAGAGAGCGGCTTGGTGATGACGAAGCTGAATGTGGCCAAACAGCTTCAATGCGTTTTCCATCTACAACCACTGGGGCTACCACAACCCCGCGCCCGGTGTTCTGGACTTCGACACGGGGGCCCACAACTTCACCTCCATCATGACCATCGCCAAGGAGCTCGGCATCTACCTCATCATCAGACCCGGGCCCTACGTCAACGCGGAAACCAACGCCGGCGGGTTCCCCCTCTGGCTCACGACGGGCGAGTACGGCTCTCTGAGGAACGACGACGCCAGATACACCGAGGCATGGACGCCCTACTGGTCCGAGATCTCCAGGGTCATCACCCCGCACCTGGTCACCAACGGCGGGAACGTTCTCTTGTTCCAGGTGAGAAGGGCCTTGGGTCCCCACAGAGCATCGACCGCATACACTGACCGGGAAACCCAAGATCGAGAACGAGCTCAACGGGCAGTGGAAGGACATCCCCAACAAAGTGCTCAACCCGCCCATCGCGAACTACATGCAGCTCCTCCAGGACAGCGCGCGCGAGAACGGCATCGACGTCCCTCTGGCCCATAATGCGCCCAACATGGTAAGATTTGCCCCCAAATCGGCAAACGTTGCAGCGTTTTGCATGCATCGCCTAACGGTGTGCAGCGAGGCTTCTCCTGGTCCAGAGACTTTTCCAACGCTACCGGAAACGTCGACGTCGTCGGCGTGGATAGTTACCCTTCTTGCTGGAGCTGCAACTTGAGCGAGTGCACGGGAACCAACGGGCAGTACACGCCCTACGTAAGTTGTTCTTCGGAACCCGTCACTCTGATTGTTTGGCTAACTAGCTTGGACGCAGTTGACCCAGGACTATTACACGTAAGATTGCTGATGAAACACGTTCGATGAGTTGCGACTAACAACGGGTTGAAAAGCTACTTCACAGTCCAGTCCCCGTAGGCACCTCCAAACCACAAATCCATCCACGTCACTGACAAGTCCGCAGCTCGCAACCGAACTTCCTGCCAGAGTTCCAAGGAGGCTCGTACAACCCCTGGGGCGGACCCGAGGGGGGTTGTCCCGCTGATATCGGCGCCGACTTCGCCAACATGTTCTACCGCGATCTCATCCACCAGAGGGTCACTGCCATCTCCCTCTACATGATGTTTGGCGGCACCAACTGGGGATGGCTTGCCTGCCCTGTTGTTGGTGAGCACAGCTAGACAATGCAATGGAATGGGCAGCCGGGATGCTGACAAGGACGGATAGCATCGAGCTACGACTACTCTTCTCCGGTGTCCGAAAACAGAATCATCGGCAACAAGTTCTACGAGACGAAGCTGCTGACTCTATTCACCAGAGGTACCAATGCTTGATCCCGAATGAAGGCAACAAAAGCAGCGTTGCTAACATTCCCAAAGTGGCCAAGGACTTGACAAAGACGGAGAGGGTCGGAAACGTAAAGTCGGCCTCAACTCCCGAGAGAGCCACGATTGCTGACTCGCACCCAGGGCACCGGCTACACAACCAACGCGGCAATCAGCACATCCGAACTTCGCAACGTCGACAACGATGCCGCATTCTACGTTGTCCGCCACGCGTACACGCCGTCCAGCACGAACGAGGCCTTCAAGCTCTCGGTCAAGACCTCCGAGGGGTCCTGTGAGTCTCGTCTGTTGCTTCGTTGTGCGGATGTCATCATGCTGACCCCGGCCCAAAGTCACCATCCCTCAGCACGGCGGCTCCGTCGCCATCAACGGCCACCAGGCCAAGGTGCTCGTCACGGACTTCGCGTTTGGCGAGAAGACGCTCCTGTACTCCACCGCCGAGGTCCTGAGCTACACCGTCCTCGACGGCCGGGAGGTCATTGCCCTTTGGCTTCCCGAGGGCGAGTCCGGCGAGTTCACCGTGACCGGCGCCGACTCTGCCGAGATCGTTGGGGAGGCCAATGTCGGCGGCTTCGAGGTCTACCCGGGCGAGACCAACGTCACGGTCGCGTACACCCAGAGGAAGGGAATGACATTGGTCGATCTCGGCGACGGATCCCGCGCCGTTCTTCTGGACCGCAGCGCCGCCTACCTCTTCTGGGTCCCGACACTCGGTAACGACCCTCTGGCTCCGGTCAACAACACTGGTAAGCTGGTGCAAAAGGACGTCGGACGAAACCAAGCTGCTGACTCTTTTTTTTTTTGGTGTAGTTTTCGTCCAAGGGCCGTACCTGGTCCGATCGGCCTCTTTTGATGAGGCCGGTCGCGGCCTGGCCCTTTCCGGAGACGCTGACAAGGAGACGACCATTACCGTTTTTGCTTCCGCCTCTCTTTGCTCCATCACATGGAACGGCGAGAAGGTAGAGATCGTTTCGAGGGACGGAAACGCCTTCACGGCCAATATAAAAGGCCCCGTCCAGTTCGAGGTCCCTGCTCTGGGCCCTTGGAAGGTTCATGACAGCTTGCCCGAGATTGCGGCGGATTACGAGGCCACCTCCGACAGCTGGGTTGGTACGTGTTGATTTGCTCCCCTTAGACTAACCTCTTTCCTAAGCGGCCTCTGACATGCGTCCAGTCGCCGACAAGACCAACACTTCCAACATGGTCAAGCCGGCCCCCAACAACCCCGTCCTCTACGTCGACGAGTACGACATCCACGTCGGGAACCACATCTACCGCGCCACGTTCCCGACCGGCGAGAACGCCCCGACCGGCGTCTTCCTCAACCTGACCGGCGGCCTGGCCTTCGGCTACTCCGTCTGGCTGAACTCGGCCTACATCGGCTCCTACCTCGGCCTCTCCTACCTCGGGGCCAACGCGCAGGAGTTCTCTTTCGAGAATGCCACCCTCGTCGAGGGCGGCGGCGGTGGCGATAATGTCCTGGTGGTGGTCATGGACAACTCGGGCCACGACCTGCGCGAGGCGGCTCTCGCCCCCCGCGGCATCTCCAACGCGACCCTCCTCGGCCCCGACGCCGGAGGCTACGAGTTCTCCGGGTGGAAGATCGCCGGCACAGCGGGCCGCAACGACCTCATCGACGCCGTCCGCGGCCCCATCAACGAGGGCGGCCTGTACGCCGAGCGGGTGGGCGCCCACCTCCCCGGCTACCCCGACGACGACTGGGAGCCGTTCGCCTCCTCCTCCTCCCCCTCCGCCGCCGCCGCCGTGACCCTCTCCACTCCCGACGCCGGCATCCGCGTCTTCCGCACCGTCGTGCCCCTCGACGTCCCCGCCGGCCTCGACGTCTCCATCTCGTTCCGCTTCGGCGCCGCGTCCGACGACAGCAACCGCCTGCGCGCCCTGCTCTTCGTCAACGGGTACCAGTACGGCCGATTCAGCCCGTACATCGGCAACCAGGTCCACTTCCCCGTCCCGGCGGGCATCCTCGACTACAACGGGGACAACACGATCGCCGTCACCGTCTGGAGCCAGGCTGCGGAGGGCGCGGAGCTGACGATCGGGTGGCAGGCGGACTACGTCCACACGTCGAGCTTCGACATGGGCTTCGACAGCAAGCCGTTGAGGCCCGACTGGGACGAGAGCCGCCTGGCGTTCGCCTAGAGGGTTCTTGAAGGGGAAAGGCGCTGATTTCTTGCCGGTAGACACGCGATGCTACCGGAATAAGCGAATAAAATGAACATGATTACTATGGGGCTCCCGACTTGAATGTTATACTGCTTGATGCTGGATGTCGTGCTGCTCGATGCTTCGATATTGACAACTGACAATGCATGCTGAAAGGGAAGGATGGTTTAGGCGTTTGGATTTCGGTTGTATGCCTGCTGGTTCCAGAAGACTGACAAAAGCCCGAACAAAGCAACGTTTACGTTGTTGAGTCTCTCTTCTAGAAAAGCCATCTTGAAATTTGGCCGTCCACAGAGCGCGCCCAGTCATGATGATACCCACATGTCAAGTCTTTGGGTTGTAGCGCACCCGCACATAGATTCCACCTTTCTTTCTCTTGTAGGAACATTCTGGCCTGCGCTCCAATCAGAAGCAAGCTTCAGGACCAATCCGGATTCGTGGCGGCAGTCGAGCCAACACTCACCTCAATAAGAATCGGCGCCCGTCCGCTCGAACCGCATCGTTTTCGGCAACCCAAGTACAACAAAGAGAGGCTCCCCGTCGCCTCAGCCTGCTCGAGAGCAGATTCGAAGCGTCCGACTTCACGATGTCGATTTTGTGACCCGTGTAGAAGGCAGGGTCCGGAACAAAGACTCAAGTCTTGACGTTGGGTCCCCAGAAGGGTTGGGTGTCTCCAGACTTCCGCCCCTTCTCTTACCCAACCTGTCAACCATCCAGATCGTGGGCCTTTCAATGTCCAAGGCTAATCTCAAGGCGTTTTTCGGATCGCGTGATCGCCCTCACTACGAATTCACATTCCGGTACTCGAAGTCTTCCGGAAGAGTTTATCCTCCTATATTTCGGATCACAGACGCCGTCAGGTTGTCGCTAGGCTTGTCAAGGTCATGGCCTCGCGTCTTTGTTAGAATCGAACTTGTTGATGAAGATAGCCGTCTATATCTCCGTGAGTTTAAGCCTTTCGAGGATTTGAGTTCGGCATATTATTCCCTATGGAAACTTTCGGCCCATTATGTTGCTCTGCGTCTGGGGGAGGATCAAAGCCGAGGCTAGAGAGGGTTGCAAGATCTCGCAAGTGTCCTGCCCAAGAGGGCGAGGGAAGTACTTGCCTGGCAGATGTGCTTCATCATTTAGATTGCAGTCCATGAAGGATGGCGATGCGGATAGTTCTTTAGTCTGAGTTGATATCTGGAGTACATTAGCATATCAACACCCAACTGTAGTCAAACACCAAAATCATCATCGTCTCGAGACCAAATTCAATACATGTCAAAAATCCTCACATTTTACTCCGTGTCGAACATCTCATGAATTATACAGGCTGGCATGTTTCAAGCATCCTAGTTAAACTCCAATATCGTATCCTTCTCACTTTCACCTTCCCATCCTCGGTACTTACCTTCCTTAAACAGCTGCCAGCGTCGTTCTTTGTGTAGGTATTGGAAAGAGCGCCTCTTCGCGGCTGCTTCTTTCCTTGATCAATGGTAAAAAAACAAGGGTATTTAATGCCCTCTTTTCAGCCCGGCTGCTTCAAACTTCTCATCAACAACCACAGCCTCCAACCCACGACGCCTGATCCTGGAATACGTGACATAGGTCAGCAATCTTTTGGTATGTTTTTATCAGTTTATCTCTCCCATCAACCGTATCCTGACCCTTTTGAACAGAATATGCAGTTTGCTCCGTCATACTAGACGATATTTATTTCTCTGACTTTTGCCAAACACCACCGCTCGCGGCATCTCGAACAACCGCAGTCATGGCTTCAGTTCCTTCCACGACTCTTTCCGTCGCCCTATACAAGCCATCAGTCCCTGAAAACATCGCGGAGAACGAATCCGAAGATATCTTGGGATGGATCACCAAGAACTCGACGAATAACATACCGTGCGTTGTACGGGTGTATCCGCAGTTCCAGGAAGCCACGATGGCCGCCTTCCCGAACCAGGTCAAGTTCATCAGCACTTCCAGCAAGCGCGGTGCAGTCAAAGGCACCGCACTCATTTCAACTTCCCACAAACTTTTGAGGCTGCCTGATTCCAAACGTCCGCGTTACCTGTACCGAGTCACACATGGAGGTCAGCCGCACAAAGGTCGAAAGTCTAGGCTGGGACGTGGGAGTGACCCCCTCTTCTTTCAACGCCATCTCAAGAAACACTTGATTTGGAAGTGCCGCGAACCGAGTCCCTTTCTATCATCAACCGATTCACTAGACAAGGCACTTCGAATCGCCGCCTGGTACGAAGTGCGGAACTACCCCGACGTCAGAATCACTCGTTTCCGAACAAGCGGACCAGGCTGGGACCATGAAGTCCAGAGACTCTGGGGTGCCAGGGACTTGATTCGGCAGTTTGGCATGCACAAGGATGACAGACGCTACTTTGACAACGAATACCTCGTCGAGGACTCGATCCCTGAAGAGAGCATCGTTGATAACATCAACTGGAAAGAGGCCAGAAGCAAATTCAATTCCAAACTCCGTCCCCATGAATCTTGTTACATATCAAATGCTATACATAAAATGAATGTTCAGGAGATGAACAATAAGCGGAGGAAGGCTGCGGCAGAGAGGCGCAAGGATGGTTGCCCGCCCAAGGAAAGAAAGATGGGAAAGAGGGTAATGGTCGGTCCCAAGTTGGGCAGTAACACCGGCGCTTAAGCTGTTTGGGAAGTTTGGGTGCAAGGAGGCGAGATTTCTTGAGACACATTGGAGATCTAGTGAGTGGCAGGATCTTGCGAAGCTGTTGACGCTTGAGGGGCGACTTCGAGATTTCTCAGGTTGCATTTGTTACATTGGGGCGGGCGATAGACAGAAATGGAGTGCATCGGGCGTTGCATCAGCAGATACATAGACAGCAAACGCGGTTATTTCATCATCTCGGTCACTATTCCAGACATTTCTGTTCATTGCTGGTTGGTGTCTCTGAGATCGCGTGCCGCTAACCTTGAATCATCGGACGACCTCTGTTTTCCTCTCCCTGTGACTTTATGTACCCAATCAAAACACACCGTTAGGATGTCTTGCGAGCACGGTCGGGGATTCTTTCGAAACACAGTTCTGGTAGACTTCGTCCGATCGCAGTCGACGAAGCAACGTCTTCCCGGGAACCAATGAGAGGGGCTCTGAGCACAGTTTAAGGCATGAAACGGTAACCTCGCGTTATGCTACTTACTAAAACACCACACGAGCTGGGAGAGAGACGCGAGTCCGGCCAAGTGGACCGGCTACATGGCAGAGGCGACACGGGAAGCCTATTCGTCATAGGACGGCTTGGCCAAAACTGAAGAAGAAGAAGAAGAACAAGAAGAAGAAGAAGAAGAAGAAGGGACAGACGACTTTTGGGAGAGGGAATCCGTCTCTGCTTATCCCCTCGTCTCGCGCTTTTCCATCGCACAACGTGCGGCTCTGTGCCTCGTTGTCCGCCTCGCCTTCTTGTCCCGTCGCGAGTTTCCCGGCACTTTGCACGACCTCCGAGAGAGAAAGACGAAGAACCGTCAACGCCAGCGCGCGCGGAAACAATGGCCAGCTTTGAACTCTTCTCCTCGCTCCCCAAGGAACTGCGGCTCGCGATATGGCGCACAACCCTCGCGGACCAGGGCCGGCTCGTCACGGTGGCCCCGAACCGGGAACTCCTCGCCTGCCGGAGCGGGCTGCCCGTCATCTCGGCCGTCAACCGCGAGAGCCGCCACGAGTTCCTCCGGCTCTACATCCGCCTCCGCGACGACTCGGGGGCGGCCTGTCCCGGCGGTGCCCAGGTCGACACGGGCGCCGCCGAGGACCACGTCTACTTCAACCCGCGGGTCGACGCCCTGCTCATTGGCTCCGCCACCAAAACGGGGTCGGCTCTGAAGTCCTCCGGCGGGCTGGGCGGGATGCTCCTGTTCGCCCGCTGCCCGGTCGGGACCCTCGTCGACGCACCCGCGCTGCCCCGGCCGGCCAGGGACAAGGTCCGCAAAGTGCACCTCTACGACCTCAACCCCTCGCGCCGGATGGAGATGGACCCTTCCCTGAGGAACCGCAGGCTCAAGTGGGGCCCGGAGCGACCCGGGCCGATCCCCCTCCCGGGCCTCCGGTTCCCGCGCCTCGACACCGTCTTCATCGTCACCCTGCACGCTTCGTTCTGGGTCGGCAACTTCAAGAGCCACGGGAGGCGGGGGAGGCACTTCAAGTACGTCGCGCCCAGCAACCAGGTCTACTACCAGGTGAAGGAGATGGACTACGGCGAGTGCTTCGGAGGGATACGGCCGGCGTCCAGGATCCCGAACGAGTGCCTCAAACCCGCGCCGGGGCAGACCAGGGCTGTGCGCGTCGACATACTCCACTCCGACGACCTCGGCTGGGTCACCAACGACTGGCACGCCATCCGCAACGCCGACGATTTCTGCCACGAGACGTGGCACATGGTCGTCGAGTATATCGCGATTCGCCTGGGCAAGGAGGGGGAGTAGTCCTTGCAGGGACTTGTGACGAACCATGCCGAGCCTGGGGCTTTCGCAAAGGTCAATGAGATATGGCAGACTAATACAGGTCACTGCGGCCCCAGCCGGTCATGTCCGTATACCTCGACTATACACGGTAAGCTCATTCCTCGTGTGGTGTTTAGCATTCAATGAGCGCTTTCTTGACTCGCCACTGAGGTTTGACAATCGCTGATTCTTTAAAGTGCTGCGATCTACTCCCTGAGCCAACGTTGCTCCCTTGCTCTCTACGAGCGGGGTGGATTAACGAGGACGAGACATGTTCTGAGGGCATGGAATCCGGAGATGAGCATTCTGGTCTCACCCTTGGCTCTGTGTCGAAGAAGCGACGCCACAACGCCCTGAGCTTACGATATCGCAAATCGGTTCAGGACAGGCCCCTGTACGGGTGGTTGCCATTGAATGGCTCAGCTTCAACTGCAAGCTCCTCGAGTCGAAGGAAGCAGAGCACCTGTCTACTTCGTTAAGGATATAACTTCCGCAGACCCAAGCTCTCTTGGCCGAGGCCAGCACAGCAGATTTGTGCATTCTATTGACAGACTTGTCGAGGGCAGGTTTTCAGTATGGCAAATGTCCGTTCACAAGGGAAGAGACCCCATACTCAAAACCAAGGAAGTCATGGTATGGTTTTCCCTCTGCAGGGCGAGAGCACAATGCAAGTTCAGAGTCGTAACAAAAAAAGTTGCGTTCCATTATGAATGCAAGATTGTTCCAGAATCTCAAAGCCACACCTTTAGCAACCCATCGTAGTTGTTTTGACCGCTCGGCAAGAGCACCAACTCCAATAACCTCCCGGTTTTCCGCCATCCACAAGGCGAGAGCAACCCACGACCCTGTGCTTCTAGCCAAGCAGCCTTCAAGTCTCTGTTCAACCTTTGAACAGCCCATTTTGCGACTAAGCAAAACCCAAGTTGCTTTCGACTATCGAACAAAGTCCTGCCATTAAGGAATCACTCAACCGCACGTTGAAAAGCTGTCGAAAGCATCCCACCATTGATCAAATCATGGTCTCTTGTTTGACCGATGGACGAAAGCAACGTCCCAGCTGTCCATCAAATCGCCCAAAGAAAAGATCACATAGCCATCGACAAAACACCTTCCTCTTCAACGAAACCTCACCACCAAGCAATAACCCCCCACCCGTCTCTTTAATCACCAGACGGAAGCGTCTTGTGACTGAACATGTTCAGGTTCTTGTTTCCTCCAGCAGACGAGAGCTTCCCGACGACCAAGCACCTCCAACCTTCCGTTCTGTTCACTAGACGACATCATCTTGCGACTAAGCAAGCCCGCATCTCTGTGGCCTCAACCAGACAAGAGCAACCCCACGACTAAGCGTGACCCAATCATGTGGTTTTCTTTTTTCTGATATTTAAATCCTCGAGGACTCTCGACATCTTCTTCCTTTCCATATCCTACTCTTTTCCTCCTTAAAAGACAGACGCGAACTTTGCTCACATACCCTGCAAACCCACGCAACCTCAACACAAGCAACCATGTCTCAGACCAACTCCCCCACCGCCCAGACCTCGGCCCCCATGAGCGGCACCGAGCCTCTCCCCGTCTCGGGAGACCAGGCTGTCTCGCCGCCCGTCATCGAGGAGGTCTCCATCGGCCACCAGCAGGCCTCCCCCGCCGCCGCTCCGGGCCAGGCCGATCAGGAGACCCTCTCCGCCCCCGACCTGGGCGTCCAGAAGAACGCCGTGGTCAAGACGGTCCGCATCGCCGCCCGGGGCTGGGAAGAAGGCAGCCGCTTCGTCGACGCCGAGCACTTCTGGTCCCAGCTCGAGGACGAGGTCTCGGCCGTCTACCTCCGCTGCTGGATGTACCCCAACCTCGAGACCGTCCACCTCACCGTCGCCGGCCTCGAAGAGGCCTACCTCCCCGCCGGCGCGCCCGCCACCTTCGCCGTCGTCTACCGCACCGACACCGACACGGTCTACATCGCCGACGTGAAGAACCTCGACAAGCAGCAGCAGAAGCAGCAGCAGCAGGACGCCGCCCCGGGCAACGGCGGAAAGCGAGACCTGGTCGTCCGCATCGACATCGACCCCGCCGTCGTCGACCGGCACAACGAGCTCGACTGGATGCCCGTCCTCTGCAAGGAGGCCGTCGAGCGCGAGGACGCCTACCTCGACAGCCCCGAGTTCCACCACCGCCTCGTCTGGGAGATTGCCCAGAGGATCGTCGACGAGAGCCTCTGGAAGCCCACCCCCCGCGCCTCGCCCATCGTGGTCGGCAACCTCGAGCTTATGACGGGCGGCGACGAGTGAGCGCGCCGGACGGGCACGTCTCCGAGAGTCGGGGGTTCCCGAGAGGCCTTTGGAGAAGTGAGTTCGATGCGCCAAACGCCTGAGGAAGCGTAGAAAGCTAACGGGTTATCAGCAGCAGTTCGCTGTCGTCACGGTTCGCTTGATGAGTTTGGCAAGAGAGTTGGCCTGGTTTTGGTTCTACCGGCAAGGGTATTTTGGCACTGCGACCTGGCAAACGACGCGTTGGCATAGGTGGCACAGAAGACTGATTGGCTGGATGATGGTGCGGCAGCCGGAGAAACGGCATCAGAATAGCTAGGCACGCGAGACAATTCATGATGCTTTCACACCAAGGGATTTGGTCTTGTGTTCGTCTGGTTCGTGTAAATAAAATCGAATTCGGTTTTAGTGAGATGTGTCTGCTTTATTCATTGCATAGCCGACCTCGAGCTGGCAGTTGTTCCAAGTGGCATATGGGCTCACCACGTCGATTCCCATGCCTGCCTTGAGTCTGTTTTCGGCTCTGGCAAGGGATATGGATGATTGGCGATGAAAGCCAACGTTTCGCAATGTCTTGGCCTATACTGAATGTTCCATTTCGTCACTCCTTCCTTTCTTCTGTCTATAGATCCACCCTCGGATGGAATAAATTCCGAATCGTTAACCAATGTAACGACCAATCTCCCCCCCGAGAACCATCCACTAAAGCCTGTCAGGTAGGAGGTCGTACTCCAGGTCTCCCTGGTCTAGGGCTTCCTCCTCTTCGAACGTCTGTACGGTTCTCCAACCGTCGGCCATTTCGGCGGGGGAGATGTCCCTGTCACGGACGATGTGGATTGCCGCCACGACCATGTAAGCCGTCGGCTGTTTGATGCGGCTTCGTGTGACGCGCCACTGGATCCCCCAGAACTCGCGTCTGACAGGCTTTGGCATGTCCCTGATCAAAACCCGGTCCGTTGCGCTGTAGTATTGGAATTGGAAGAACCTGAGCGGCGGTCTGCGCGTGGAGTTGTTGGAGGTCATGTTTTGACAGCTCCACGGGGAGTGGCCCGCCCTCCACAACGTTTCCAAGGCCGGAAATCTTCTGATGAGCGCTTTTGGTATCTTCATGACGGGATCTCGATAATGAATCTGGATAACAGCCTCGATATTGCGCATATGAATATCCCATGTCATCCGAGTGTGGTCTATCGGAGGGTGGCCTTTGGAAATCGGTGGCGCTGTGATGATCATGGCAGTTTTGAGTCTCGGGTGGGGGTTGGCGATGGGCTGGGGCAGCGGGGGAGGTAGCATGCGCCAGCTTCCTGTGGTCGTCGCATCGTGTCCGCGGTACTCTCGGTGGATGTCATTCTGCAATCGAGGGTCGCCTAGCCAGGGATCGTAATCCTTGAGTCGCGAGTACACAACGATGTCGGTCTCTGGGTCAAAGTAGACACGCCCGCCGCCAAGGGTCACTATGAACGGCTGCCTCGTATACTCTGCCCAAGATTCTGTGTTTGCCAAGGCAGCTTCTGGTGGGAGGGTATGCTTGAGTGCCTCCGTACTGACAATGTGGCCGCCACCGAAGGCCAACTTCCAGATGGCAGCACGAATCTCTCGTGGGAGCTGCTTGAAGTGCGGGAACATGGCGCCGTCCTCTTTTTCCTTGTTTCTGGATATTCAATTGGTATACAAAATGATGATGAGAAGTGATGGAGAAGGGATACACACAGGTAGAAGAGTATCTTCCCAAAGCGCGTTTTGTTGTTTCCTGTGTGGCTTTCACAGGGCTGAAGTTGCGTCTGAATGAGAGAGAAAGTTATGGGCAAGGATACTTCCTCCTTTTGATACTAGAGAAAACAAGAGGAAAAAGGTCAGGCAAAGGCAGGTCTAGCTGGGGGGAAGGAGCAGGTGGGATAAGGCAGGTGAGATGGGCGAGATGCCAAATTGCCCCCATGAGCAGGTCGCACTGCGATGTAGTTTCGTTTCTGCTGCTTGTAGCCAGATGAAATATAATACATAGTCATCTAGTATCTATGATCCTATCTTTTTGTGTAACCGTCCTATCTCCATAGTGAATGGGACGTATTGTGCTTCTATAGCTCCTGCTGGCCACGACTTTTACTTCTGCTCGCCAATCTGTCAGCGGGCGTTCACCCGACTTTTGAAATAAAGTATGAATCGGCAGTTGATCTGCGTTATCGGGCGTTCTCTACCGTATTGGGATTGAGACGAGGCCAGGGCTGCTGCGTATCGGCCATTAATAGGCCTTTTCTTATTTCTTCAACAAAGCACAATCCTCCCCATCTGCTCATCAACACGACTAATAGTCCCACCGGCGACAAGCACAGCGGCACCAACTGGATGCTTTAGCCATGTCCGCTCGGAAATACTTCCACAGCGTCAAGACGCAGGCGAACTGGAAAAGAGAGAAGCAGACAGGGTGCTTCTGCGGGAAGAGAGCAAAGACCACGACTCATGGGAAAGAGAGACTGCACTGCGCTCGCCTCGGGTTATAAGTATTGCGATGGAACGATTATTATTGAGACGAACAGTTGGATAGGTACGCACAGGGGACCATCACTTGACTGCTTCATCCGAAACTTCTTCCATTGCCCCTTTATTAACCGACTTTTCGTCCGCCAAACTCCTCCTAATCAGACGACCACACTGCTGTCGAACGGGACCATGCCATCGGGGAGTTTGGGGGCTGTTCGGGATCTCTTGGCTTTTTGCGATGGGCCAGGCGGTGAGTCGGGGCCTCTTACTGCGCTAGATCGTGGAAGAATTCGATCTGGGGAGCTTGGAAGAGATGTTAAGTCGTTTTCTGCCGTGTCCTGGAAAGAGTAGCGATGATCCAGGTCGGGAACATCAACGCCAGGATCGATGAGACGATTAAGACTAGCTCTTAGCCTTCCAAGCGATTCACCATCGCTACACACAAGCAAATGCTCGGATGGAGGGGGTTCGAGGTCGGGGGGGGGGATTCCCATTTGGAAAGGAGATGATGCTCAGACCCCCCGGAGAAGTACGGCATCCAGAGCATGATGGGCTTCCAAGTCAGCTTCGAGCCCGACACCTAGACCAAGCAGTTGTCTGACAAAAGTTCGGACCAGGGTTGGGACCGAACATGGAGCGGCCTCAGTGCCTCAGTCCAAAGTCTCTGGGGTTCAGCTATGGTGGCAGCGAGTTGTCAAGCTTGTCCGCCGCTTGTTGCAGGTATCACTCGCCGTGC
Source organism: Colletotrichum somersetense (assembly GCA_030867255.1). NCBI lineage: Eukaryota > Fungi > Ascomycota > Sordariomycetes > Glomerellales > Glomerellaceae > Colletotrichum > Colletotrichum somersetense. The sequence goes on along the minus strand of MU843464.1, from coordinate 153,224 downwards.
CCATCGACTTCTCAACAAGTATGGATTGGCGCCTAGCTCGTCGAACCGTCAGGCGACCATTAATGTTGTGTACGGCCATCGTCCAGTGCCATCGGGAAAGGCCACGCATATGCGACGAGAACAGGGCTCATAGCATGACTTGTAGGAGGCAGAAAACTAAATACAAGACGAGAAGCGACATGAACAAGTAGTACTGGATTAAACGATTAGCCCATTCAATCTTGGCATCGTCTACCCCGGCGACTCCTTATAGCTCTCACTGCCGAGCATGCGCAACCTCTCAATATCATCATCCTCGGGTCAACTTGTGCATATGCGCATTTTACAGAAGAAACATACAACCATTCCCGGCAACACCGCAGGTGAGGACAGGATCCACATCATCAAAGGTGTCCAAAAGTGTCCAGCACAGTACGAAGCCAGATGTACAGACCAAAAAAACACTGCCTTTGACAAAAGACGAAAAGAGAAAAAAAAGTTTTATCTTGCGACCTACCTAGGGATCGAACCTAGAATCTTCAGAGTATGACTTGGAGCAGCCGAAATCTGACGCGATGCCATTTCGCCAGCAGGCCTCGATGGTTGGTTGGTGTGGATAACCATGGGTGGATGCTTTGAGTGCGGAGTAACTTTGGTCATGTACTGTTACAGACGGCGCCGTCCCACCTCGCGATGTGGAGTTTGGCCTGAACTCGGCCACTGGAGCCTCATCCGACCTAGGATGTACATAGTACCCCGTAGATACCGTACCCCATTGACGACGGTCTTTAGAACGAGATTGTGTGTAATGGAGTACTAGGTACAAAGTCCGGCATCTCGGGCTCCTAAGCCTTCTCTCAGGTTCCGTCGCATGTTAGGGACCGTCTCCTCTCCTCTGGCCGTTAGGCCTCCTTCACCCCCGGTACTGATCCCTTCGGCCCCGCCTCCGTCTCCGTCCCTCGATCGACGCCCTCCGGATCCCACACCGCCTCGATGATGCTCATTCTGCAACCCGCGGGCCGCGTCACCCCCTTGAAGGCGTATCGCCCATCTGCCGCCTTGAATAGCTCTCGGTACTCGGCCTCGTTGCGCTCCTGTGCGTTCAGTATAGCCAGCATCACCATGTCCATGCTACGGATGACCCTCTCGTCCCACGGCGTCTCCTGTCCAGGCTCACGGAGACAGTGGTCCTTGATGACGACCTTGGCACCCGGCTTGAGCGCCGGAACGAGATTCTTGAGGATGGAGACGGCGTAGGGCGTCGAGTAGTTGTGGATGATCCAGCGGAAAAAGTAGACTGTCTGCGGTCAGTATAATCGCCCGTACAACGCGGGGCGCCCTCGGACTCACCGTCGGCATCCTTGACGGTCTGCTCCTTGAAGAAGTCGTGCGCCGCCAGCTCGATGCGCTCGGCGACCTGGGCATCCTCGGATATCGGCTTCGGAGCCGACTCGATCGTCTTTGGGAGATCCTGCACCACAAACTTCATGTTCCTCCACCTCTTTGCCAGGTCGACGCAAACGAAGCCATGGCTGCCGCCGATGTCCACAAGGGTCCCTCCTCTGGCGTCAATGTCGCTGAAGTCGTAGTTGTCAACCAGGTGTTTGACTTCGTAGCCCTCGCCGCCAGTGAGACTGAGCATGGCGCCGCCGAAACGCTTGGCGCGGGCGAGGTCCTTGCCAAATGTGACGAACATCGGCTCCTTGTCAACTGTGTCGAACGCAAAGTTGAAGCCAGTGCGCGTGAGCGACGTCGCTTCCGGGTATGTTTTTAGAGCCTGCAGCACATGCCCAGAAGCCGGGAAGTTGTCCTCGAGATTGTAGCCGACCCAGTCCTGCAACGCTTGGTCTTCGGCCAGGAGACGTGACGCCGCCGTGTGAGCGATAACACCAGGCGTGGGCTCGCGGAATATGCGATTCGTCATGACGTGACGCAGAACGCGGGCTACGTTGACTGGATCCAGTGAAGTCTTGGACTGGAGTTCGTCGAGTGTGATTGTGCCGTCAATGGGCACAAGCTTCGCTGTCTGGCATCAGCACCGAGTCTTGCCAACGTCATGGCACCTCTTACCCAAGCCAAAGTGGTTTACAAGTTGAAGACTAAGACTGTCCTGATACTGCGGGCAGGTTAGAGCCTGCAATCCAGGAAAGAGGGGATGATTGCTCACACTCCACGTCTTCCATCTGACATCCTCTCTGGGTCCGTGGGCCAGAGCCTCTAGCTCTCTGGTCGCGTAGATGATCTGCATGCGGCTTTTCTGAATGTCGTCGGGAAGCTTGGGGAAATCGCCAGGCCCGCTGGGGTCCAAAGTGGGCATTGGCAGGTTGTTTTCCATCATGTACTTTTCGAGCTTTTCAGTTTCCGACGCTATCTTCTTGGCAAGTTGCGTCAATCTTGACGGCGACGGGGCGGGGCTCTCTGGCTTCTTCTCTGCGCCCTCGACAGCATCAAGAGACGAGCCGGCGCTTAGCCATGTGCCGAGCTTGAATTTGTCCATGCTTGCGACAGTTGAGCAACTTAGTATTTCAGTTGTCTGTAAGCCGTCGAGCTAGGTGCTTCTCAGGTCAGCGTTGTAGTGTGTATGGTCGTGTCGTGGGACAAAACAAGGCGAACCTGTCCTGGACAGGTAAGAGGAGCATGGTTGGCGAGGAGTATGTCGGGGCATCACACACCTTGCATGTAAGTCGGGGTGTGTGCCTCTTAGCTCTCTGGCAGCTCACAGCGTCGCGTCGTTAAATACGAGTGGTGAATTGACAGGCGGAATGCAACACAGCAGCGGCGACACGCAGAAAGAACCGTTGCAACACGGACGCTTCCCGCAGACACGGACTCGGGTCAATTGACGTACCCGGTAGGTCGTTGCGGCCTGTCACGCAGCAGGAAACAGAGGACAGAATGCAGGGGGTGCCGATGAGGGTGTCAGATTGGAGATTTTCCAAAGGGGAACGAGAAGCATCCGAGACACAGCGACCCAAAGGGCTGGGAAGGGGGTCATGTTCCTGTTTAATAATTAATTATTAGGTAGCAGCTAAGAATGGGATGGGATGGAGCCCCAGGCGAGCGGCCGGTGTTTCTCGCTCCCTCCCTGATGGCGGGCGCGGCTGAACTGGGATGGGTGCTGGATCTTTGCGACGACATTGACTAGCGTAGGTAGCAGCGGTCCTTGCTTTGGCATCCGACGCCATCCATGTGCTAGGGCTGCCGTCTGCGCTTTGCTCTTGGTTAGTTCCCTTGTTCTCCCTTGGATTCGACGACTGGGAGAAAATGCGCCGATCCGGAGCTATCAGGGACGGCAAGACCACAAACACATACCATGACGCCGTTGAAGGAGAAGGAGAAGACAGCTCCGGGTTTGTAGGCGTGACGGCAGACAGACAGATAAACAAACAGCGTAATGGGATGATGGATGATTGCAGAGTCGTGTCGATTCGCCAATGGCACCCTGCCCTGCTGCGTGGTTCTGCACGTATACTAAGACAGGCAATGCCGGTCCCTTGGTACCGGTATTCGGTATTCGTCTCGTCCGATACGGACATGGGTTTGGTTATGTCAGCAAGTCGGCATCTCTTTTCGAGCGAAGCAGTCGACAACAACACGGGTGCAACGCAGAAGTTGATGGATTGGAACAGTAGAGAATAGCTAAGTAAAGGTCTACAAAGTTACGAAAGAATGGTGTACATTACATTTCAGTGAGGCCATAGCGGGAGACCGCAGCAGCAGCAGCACAACGAGAGTTCCTCCTTCCCCACAAAGACTTCGGCACTTATCGAGATGGCACGAGGAGCAAGCCAATCGTCTGTGTGTATTACGTGATTAAAGCGGGGGTCGGAGGGGCCGTCCCGCTATTGATCTGGGTAGGTACGTATCTACCTACCCCCCTGACTGAGGTACCTGGATTTCGTGTAGAAGTACCTAGGTACCGGAAAAGGTAATTAAATCCTTGGGCTGCGCCTGCCCAGGCAACAACCATCACTATTCGTGCCTACCTTCCAATACCAATGATGACATGCCTGCTTCTTCACCCAATCCCGTCCGACGCTGACCCTCCTTACATCCCATCACAGTGGCACAAAGGACGGAATGCCATGCACCCTTCCATCGATGCAGTCTAATCTCCCTTGGCAGAGAGCTTCTGGCCCTTCGCCCGCGTGCGAGGTGAGCGTCTGCCGCCGAGGGTTGCACGTACGTCCGTAAGAACCGCGCAACAATCGCTAATCCGTTTGCAGTGCATCACAGTCGCCATCGCCAAACACCGGCATCTCATGGCCGTCGTCTTGAAGCCTGCGGGAAACAATCGAGAAATGTGCCACCCTGCCCCTGTTGTTTTGAGTCCTCCTAGGCACTCGTCGGCTTCTGCGCGTACATGATCCTCAGCGGCATGTACATCAATGCCGATGTATCGTGGTATGCCTTCCTCACGTCGACGAGAAACAGCTCTGTCTCCTCCGCCGACCACTGCAGCCCCCTGGTGAAGGGCCCGAGGGCAATGGCCTGTAGCCCGTCGAGGAGGATGGTTCTCCAGTACATGCCCACCGTTTTGAGCACCCTGTTCCGCGGCCATGTCCCAATCGGCACGTGGAATACCCTTTCCGTCACGTTGATGAACCCCGCCTCTCTCATCATGTTGGGAAATCGCTCGCCCGCCGCGGCGTTTAGGTCGATGCCCAGATTCGACAACCCTTTCACCACATGACCCCAATACTGTGCCACCGGATGCGCTGCCGATAGCGAGTTCCTTGCTGACATGGGGCAGTGGTGGATTTCCTGGAGCTCGATCCAGCCACCGGGCTTGAGATGTCTGTAGGCCACATGGTTAGACAGCACGGCGTCCGACTCGGAAACCCGCGGGTACTTACTCGAATGCTCGCTGGGAAAGGACCGGCCAGTCCTTGATGGCCATGACGGTGTGTCGAGAGTGGATATAGTCGAAGTGGTTCGCCGGATACAACCACGGGCTTTCAACGTCGTCCACCTCGAACTTGACGTTGGGCGGAACCCACTCGGGCTGGATCGGACTGAGGTCGACGCCGAGCACTGTTGCGCTGGGGTACTCGTCGCCCACTGCACCCTCGTCAGCATCACACGAAGCCTTCCATTCTCGTACGCGATTCGGCAACATACTCTCAATGGCCCATGCACCCGTCCCGGTTCCCATGTCCAGTATCTGCTGCGGCCATTCGCCCAGCGGCGCAAAGCTCAGTTTCTGGTTGCACAGCAGCTTCACCATTGCATGCTTCATGTCCTCCCGCTCCTGTTCTATCTCGTCGTTGGGGAAGTTGTATTGCCCTTCTCGAAACCGATGGTATCGTCGCCCGTTCTCGTACAAGTAGTCTCGGACCGACGACTCGATCGACGTGCTGGCGTTCGTCGCGCTGTCGGTTCCGTACCCCCCATCGGACGAGCTCGTCTCATCAAAGTTGGAGGCCAGCTCATCGCTGTCTGCCTCGATGGAGCCCTCGGCTTGTACCGTGGCCTCGGTGGATTCCGACACTTGCTGCTCGGCAGACATGCCTGGGAAGATGGGGACGCCGTTGGGGTGCGTCAGAGGCGACTGCGGCACCGCGAAAGACCCAAGAGCCAGGTTTCGGTTTGCATCGTACGAGTTGAAATTGGCGGCTTCGAGTCGTTCAGGAGCAGCAGGACCGGTGCTGTTTTCTCGCGAGTCGCCGCCGTCCAACTTTGTCGCAGTCGCGGGCGCATGTTTGTCCTCGACTGTTGTCCCGCCCGCCTCTGCTCCCATTTCTGGTTCTCGTCGCTCCATCGTCTGGGGCGCACTGATTTTTGACATGTTGTGTGTAGGGTGCGAAGACTGGGCAGCTTTTGGGTCGTCTTGCGGCAAGTTTGATCGATCGACATGTGCTACCGGTTGAATTTCCAGGCTCCGGGTGTGTCGAGGGATGTCATTACTCCCTCCCATCGCACGAGGTGCGTGGAGCTCACGTCCGCGAGCGGGCATTGTCTCAGAGCCACCCGCAAGCCCTTCCCTTTTCTGCGCCGCGTCACCTACCATAGTTAGTACGGCCGAAATGTGTCTCGAAGAGACCGTTGACTCTACCGTGGCGTCGTTGCGACAATTTGTCGACCGACGAAGGCGGCGGGTGTGCTCAGCTTTAATTTCCCGTCTTGACAGCGGCTGAATATCAGCTTCTCCGTGGTGTGTATTACTAACAGCTCCCCTGTCATGTCATCGAATTCGAAACGATGCAGTGCCGTGCAAGTGCACTCGCAGATGACATCAAACAGCGCATCGCTCGGCGCTTAGCTATGATGCACCACCAACAGGCTCGGGGAAAACTGCGACAGCTCGCGGCATCATGACGGACCGTGGGGCGTGCAAGCTCAGACACACTAGATCCGCCACTAGCTCCTCCGAACAACGTTGGACCAGCAGGATGTCACTCTGGTCCTTGAGCCGAGAAGAGGTACACCGAGCCCGGTATGAACTAGCAATACCCGTGAGGGAGGTTTCTAGCTCTTCCGAGCAGCGTGCTACTCCCAGATCTGTCCTAGCGTTGTTTTCCAAAACAAGCATGCTGGCGTCGCCCTCCGCGACCTCACGACTCCATAGACCTGGCGTCATCGGCTCTTCCTGTCCATCGTCATACAAACAAGTCCTGATAAACTGCGTATCGGACTCTGGCAGTTGACTGGAAAATCCGACAATACTTCTCTGGCGTGGCGAGATGAAGCCTGGGGAGCTGTGCTTGCTTACCTGTGGATTCGTGGGGAACCCTGTACCGGGCGCACCCGCCTACCGTGTCAGGGCATTGGTATTCAGTGTGGCACCCGTATGTGTATTCGATGTGCTTTGTGGCTCTCGCCCCGAAAACGCACCCTTCTTGAGGAGTCTGCCGGGCCGGCCGGGCCGGCCGCACCTTCACAGTACCGCTGGGCTTTTGCTCCGTTTGGAGCCCTTCCCAACTTGGTCTTCATTTATGTCTCCATGATGATGAGTCCGAGAGTGTCTTTAGGCAACCGACTTGCCCCAGGCAAAAGCCCGAGTTCAGAGACAAGTACGGATATATTGAGCCTGATCGCCAAAAGTATATGCAGCACGTCGCTGCCCAACGTTGCCGCAACGCGTTTGGACAAAAGCACTTATCCAATTCGGTCACTTGCACAGGCCCATAATGATAGTTTAACACAGTCGGGTAAACACAGCATAAGCATCATGATACTCAACAACACAGTAGAGGAAGGTTTCTGGATAGAAGCACAGTACCACGGAAACCCATAACTAGACCTCACCGTCTTTGTCGCAACGTTACTATACCATGCTTCTTACCAGTGTCTTAGCTTTTTTTTCATTCATCTTTTCAACTCTGCTGACCACTTGGCGCTGTTCAGAGCGATCAACCCATCCAACCAACAAACACAAGCAGCAAACGGATCACACTGCCGTTGATTGGCCGCAAATATGCGGGAGGCCAACCGTACCATCCTGACCTCCCGACCCGCCTTGCGGTCATCTTGGCTGCCGGCCGTCCCAACATGCAAACTGGGCTACATGCTGGCAGGTATAAATAGGGGGCGACCAGGCTCTAGACGAAAATCTGCCTCTACCAGACATCATACCCTTCACTGCCTCACTCCGCCATGGTCGACGAAATCGTACACGCCGTCGACCCGGAGGGCGATGTTGTGCTCGTCCTCCGCAACCCCAAAGCACCATTCGCGGTTTGGGAATGCTTTGATTGGGGCCCCGAGGAGATGCCTCGTGATCCATCCCCAGAGCCTGTCGGTCGGCTCATCGAGGAACCTATCGATCCGCCCACTGCAGAGCTCCCCGAGGAGATGCCTCGTGATCCGTCCCCAGAGCCTGTCGGTTGGCTCAGCGACGAGCCTGTCGGTCGGCTCATCGAAGAGCCTATCGATCTGCCCACTGCAGAGCTCCCTGAGGAGATGCCTCGTGATTCGTCCCCAGAGCCTGTCGGTCGGCTCATCGAAGAGCCTATCGATCCGCCCACTGCAGAGCTCCCTGATGTGCCTATCGATCCTAATATCCCTGAACTGGAAAGCTCTTCTACAGGATTTGGCTCAGTCGACGACTCACAAACTGCCCAGAACGGTCAATCCGACGAAGAACCTGAAGTCAAATTTCTTCTTTCGTCTCGGCACTTGATCTTGGCTTCGCGTTATTTCAGCGCAAAACTCAATGGCACTTGGAAAGAGGCTACACCTCATGCTATCGACAGACGCTATCACCTCGAGGCCTCAGACTGGGATCCCGAAGCGCTGCTCATTCTGATGAATGTCATACATGGTCGGACGAGGAGTGTTCCCCGCCACGTTGATTGCGAGATGCTTGCTAAGCTTGCCGTTCTCATCGACTATTACGACTGCCACGAAGTCATCGAGCTCTTTACTTCTATGTGGATTGATGCCCTGAAGAACCAACTCCCTTCCGAATGCAGCAGGGACCTTGTGCTGTGGCTCTTGATCGCCTATGTCTTTCACCGAGACGGCATCTTCGCGAATGTTACCAAGACAGCGGTTTTGAAGGGCCGGGGTCTAATGCCTACAATGGACCTTCCGATCCCAGCGATTGTGGTCGGTGAGTGGCATATTGGTTTCTGCGCAGGGTTTTCATTGACTGTGGTAGATTTAATCGACCGGCGTAGACAAGATGCGATCGCGTTTATTTTGAACTCACTCAACGACTTGCGTGACTCTTTACTCCGAGGCTACGTCGTGAAATACAACGAGTCTTTACTCCAAACCTACGTGGAATACAACGAGGAATGCTCCTGTATGATTCTGGGTGCCCTGGAGAGAGCAATGTATAGAGAGGGACTGCTGGGATTGAGTGAAGCATACCACAGACACGGAGTGACGGAGCTTGAGACCATCGTACGTGGCTTCGAAGCTCCTTCTTGGGCCTCCTCTAAACGCTCACGCAAATGGACTCAAACCCTATCGACAATGATTCACGGTCGGTTGAATTCCGAGTTTGAGAAGAATAAGGAAGGGTTCAGCCTCGCCGAGATTGCAATGTCCAATGTTTCGCGTTGCAAGGGCGGATACAGGAATAGTGGTGAGGACGCAGTCGATTGACAGATGCGACGGAAATTCTTGCTTCGGGAACATAGATTTGGGCTATATTTCGGACAGAACACTCCACTTGGACTTTGCTTTTCCATATTCCCTTTTCAGATGCTTGGGACAAACGAGGTTTTGTGAGGCTGCACTCATAGGATACTCCAAGCACATAGGGATAACCACATAGTGAAAGACTCTCAACGCCTCCACAGCTTATGAACTCCCTACTCGGGCAGACACCTTACTGCCACGCCCTCGAGACAACCAAAGCATCCAGGCTTGTCCATGACGTTTCCCTGTACGCCCTACCCGCGACCGCGTCGTCACCGACAGCCGCCCAGATACCGAGCGGGTAGACGTACTCAAACGGTTCGCTGGCGACGGCTCCCAGGGAGCCGCGGGGATGCCGGCGCCCACGGCGCCGAGATCCGATGTCTGCAGGGGCGCGCCGGCCAGGGTACAGCCGGCGGTGTACCATTGTGTCACAGTCGGAAAGGGACAGCTCGTCTCTGTGACAGTGGTCGGCATTGCGAGGGTCGTCGCCCCCGGAGGAGTAACGCCAGGGCCGACGCGCCGGTCGCCGGCCGGTCGAGAGCATGGCACGGGCATCCGACCCGCTTACACGCCTGGAAACACTGCTTGTGATGGATATCGTAGCCCTGACTGCTATTGAGAGGCGGGGTGCCGGTGGCGACATCAAGGAAGTCATATGTCGTTATGGGTGCGCACGAGAGAATGCATTCGGGCCCTCTTCCAAAGGTGCAGGCAGCTGGGTCGTACGGTGGTACTCGAGAAGGTCCGGGACGGAGTGAGATGCAGTGCCTGCTGGCGTTTCTGGCCATGATGAAGGGCAACCTCGACGAGAGAATGAATAGACTTGTGAAGAACGCAAAAAAAGATTGAGGTGAACACATGGAGAACCAGAACAAATTGTATTTATATTTTCTTGACTTCTCTACAACTATCAGCGTATATGCAACGAGTAGGTAATTCTCAGCTGGTGCATGATTATTGGGACTTGCATCAAAATGAGATGTCACTTTTTGGGGTTATCATTCCTTCGTTTGTATCGAAGTTTAACCAACAGCTCCAACGAACAGAGTTGGTCAGTACCAAGGATCGTGAGATCAGAATTTGCAGTCACGCACCCGTCCGGGTCGTTGCCCATATCTTTTCAATGGCATCGGAGAAAGGCAGGCCTTCAGGTAGTAAACTAAGTCGCGCAACCGTATCTGACCGAGTGTAGGAAAACATGATGCACAACAAACAGATCACAAAAGCTCATCACCGGCATTTGATTTTTTGTATAAAGCCACCTATTCACCACTTCCGGACGTTCCAATGGATGACGAGGACATTCAGGGCTGGCTCCATGGCGAAGCCCTCGCAAAGCGGCTCCTCGACTCCATGTCCTTACGCATGCGATACGTTTGTTACCACTCGCTCGCCGTCCTCGAGACGGTGATCTTCATCGGCGCCTTCGAGTACTTCTTCTTCCGCAACATATTTCTCAAGACGCTCTTCCTCGCCTGGAGATGGAAGAACATGCAGAGCAGCTGGCTATTCGTCACCCTCGTCTTGACGCTGTTCGCGGACCGCAGGATCCGCGCCAAGCTCAGCCTCGCAGCCTGGCAGTCGAGTTCCGATTTCCTCGTCGAGCTGGGCCTCATGTTCCCCGTCATCGCGCTGCACTCTTGGTTATCGCCGAGGCAGCCGATACCGGACCAGCGCTACGTCGCCGCCTGGGGAGCCCTTTCGTCTGTCGTCTCGGCCGTCTTCGGCGCCGTGGACGGCAACCACGAGATGTACTGGTGGCGCAAGTTCTCTCGTGTGGATCCCGAGTCCCTTTGCAACTCGGCCGAGCCGCTCTCGCTGTACACGACTTGCAGCCACTACGCAGCCCTGGTCCTCTTCCTTGGCGAGCTCAACTCCATGTTTCATGACTGTCAGGCCGAAGTCGAGGAAGAGAGCGAAAAAGCCCCCGAAGCGGAGTTCACACCACCCAGAATCCGGATATACAGAAACCTCTTCCTCTTTTTGAGTCTTTTGGTGCGGTTGTCGGTCCTCGTGGCATTCGCGCTAGTCTCCAACGCGTCGGGCAGTCTCCAATGCTGGTACGCCCAAGAAGGCATGAAGTTCCTGGATTGGCTTCCCCACAAACTCCGTTACTTACCGTTCGGGGTTTGTGTTTTTGGTGTCCATTGTTTGGTTCGATGCCGGTCTATCAAACAGTTGTTAGAGATGATGGTCGAACCGGAAGACCACGAAGGTGACGGAAATGGCGAAGAAGATGGGGACCGGGACGATGAGGATTGGAACGATGATGGTTTCAATGCCGAAGATTTTAATGATGAGGGTTTCAATGCTGAGGATTTGAACCACGAGGATCTGGAGGAGGATTTGGAAGACGAGAACGACGACGAAGAAGACGAAGACGACGAAGATGAAGATGAAGATGAAGACGATGAAGATGACGACGAAGATGAAGATGACGATGACGAAGATGACGACGAAGATTCTACAGATGATGGAGACAGTATAGACATTGGGGGAGCGTTGGGTGGAATGGAAGACTGGGACGACGACGAAGGTGGGGCCGACTACATATACATCCACAAAGACGACGCCGGGTACGTCTTCGAGCTCAAGGACGGCGACAGGTTCGAGCGCGAGGCGGCCTACACCTACGACGGCGAGCACGACTACAGGTACCGGTACGCCGACGCGTTCGGGGAGCTCTCAGTACGCTCGCGCGCGACCGACCGCGGGTACCGGGTGTCGTACAGGTACGCGCGCAAGGACGTGGCGGGCGGTCGGGTCCATGGCATTGGCGAACGGGAGGAGGAGAACGAGGTGACCGACTCTGTGGAGAATTCAGAGTCTTGAGGGTCACTCAGGCCAAGCGAGTAACGGCCTTGCACCCAGCCATACTTCGAGGCAAAAGTTTCATCGTCCGTCTCCGGCAAGGGCACAACCATTATAGGGAGCATTGGTCCATACCTGCTCCGTCGTGTCGACCCCGTCATTTCCGCGTTGTGGAGAAGCCCGCAACCTCTCCAAGGACACGCACAAACCCCTCGGACATCGACGCGTCGCTCCGGAGGCGCTCCGGGCTCCTGCCGAAAGCGGCCACGGGCGTCCCCGCACTCGGCCCCGACAGCACAGACCCACAAATCCCCGATGCCACCCCCGCACCCGCACTCCGTGTTCGGAAGCGGCGCAATTCCGCCGAGTCTGACGTCCGACCTCCAGGCATCCGAAACAGAACCGCCAGGCACCCGCCCTCTATAAATCCATCACAAACCACCGACCTGTTCACCACCACGTCGTCCTTGATTCCTTCGCTCAGTATCAACCACCGAGAAAAAGGGCCACTCCAACAAAACCGCAACCAAACAAGAAAGAAGAGAAGAGAGAGAGAGAAAAAAAAAAGAAAAAAAAACCCCGCGAAAATGCCGCCTGCACCGCCATCCCCTCCCTTGTCCTACACCACTGCCCCCGCCGTCCTCCCATACACCCTCCGCTTCCATCCCTACCGCCCGTCCTCCTCTCCCCACCACACCCACCACCTCTGCGTCGCCGCCGCCGTCGTCATCGCCCCGGCCGCCACCACCCCCAGGATCCTCCTCCTCCGCCGCTCCGCCCGTGAAAAGGCCCTCCCGCACCGCTGGGAGCTCCCCGGCGGCGGCGCCGACGCCACAGACCGCGACGCCCTCGCCGCCGCCGCCCGCGAGCTGTGGGAGGAGACGGGGCTGCGCGCCGCCCGCTTCGCCGCCCTAGTCGGCTGCTACCAGTGGGAGGGCGCCGGGCCCGGCCTCGCCGCGTCGGCCGTCCCGGGCGACCAGGGCTGGGGCCTGGCCGGCGGCGGTGTGGGCATCGTTGAGGCCTCTTCCTCCTCCTCTTCTGAAGCTTCCACGGCAGCCACGGCTACCGCGGGCCGCGACGCGTGGCGAAAGTACACGTACCTCGTCGAGGTCGAGGGGCTCGCCGTCGAGAACGTCGTCGTCGTCGTCGACCCCGAGGAGCACGAGGCGTTCGTCTGGGCCACGGAGGAGGAGGTGCGCGCGGGCCGGTGCGGCGACGTCGTCTTCGAGTGGACCTCGGAGGCCCAGATGCTGGACGTGCTGAGGGCTTTCGAGATTACGAGCAAGAAGCGCTGAGCGAGCGGACGAATGATGCGAGTGGGGGTTGGGGTTTCTGGCTATGTAGGGAAAGCCCTTGTTTGCGCGGAACAGAAAGGGACGTGTTGCAAGAATGGCTTATGCTCTTAATCACTTGATTGTTATCATAAAACAGTGTCGATTTAATGCATGCGCGTGGATGCCGCGCCTGGAACACTGCTCGCTGTAGACATGATGCATCGCTAGGTTCCGTCTCTTTCGGGCCTGGCCCCTTATTTCTTCTTGGATCCGCGGCCGCCACGCCCGCCCTTGCCCTGCTGCCCCTTGGCGCCGCCCGCGCCGCCGCTGCCGCCGGACATCATGACCCTGACCTTGCCGACCGGCACGACGTTGATGGACTCCTCGGCCTTGAGGCCCTTGATCAGCTCGACCTCCCGCGGCCACATCTTCTCCGTGTCCTGCGACCGCTCGTCGAGCGCCCCCTTCCTGGACGAGTCCGACTTCCACCTCTCAAACACCTCCTTGACCGCCTTGCCCTTCTTCACCGCGCCCGGCTGCAGCTTGGCCTTGTACTTGAACTTGCCCATGGCGTTCCACGGCGCGCACACGGGGATCGCCTCGAGGATCTCATCGCCGGGAAGCGGCGTGCCGACGAGCGAGTCGAGTAGCGTCATCTTGCCCAGCTCTTCCGAGTCGAGCACCTCGACGCCCTCCTCGTTCATCAGCCGGCGGATCTCCTCGTGCTCGGCCGTCTCCTTCTGCTGCCGTTCATGCTGCGCCCGCCGCCGTTCCTTCTGGAACGCGAGCTGAGCCTCTCGCTCCGCCTTGCTCTTCGCCTCCGCCTCTGCCTTGCTCTTGCCGCGGGCGGAGCCGTACAGCGCCTCCGCCGCCTCCCTGTCCTCTTCGTCTTGGTCTTTGTACTTGGCGGCGATCTTCTTGGCCTTGCTCTTCTGGCCTCGCTTGGCCGGTCGCTGCTTCTCCTTTGCCGCATTGCTGGCCTTGGAGCTCGGCGCCGCGCCGGTGGACTCTGCTGGCGTCGATGTCTGCCCCGTGGATGCCTGGTCGCTGTCCTCATCTTTGTCCTCTTCGTCCTCCCCCTCGGCTGGTTCGTCCTCCTCGTTGGCAGAATTCTCGGCTGTCTTTTTCTCTTCAAGGTTAAGCTTGTCCATTTCCTCGACAGGGGACTCTCCGGAAGCAAGATGCTCCTCCGAATCGTCTTGCTCATTCGCTCCAGCGTTCTGGAGGGGGTTGTCTCGAGGCTTCTCGTCTTCGTCCTTTTCGGAGCCAATGTCCGACGCGTCGTCCGGGTCTTCGTCCCTGGCCTGGGCAGCATCTGCCGCAGACTCCCCGGGACCCATGTCGGTAGCCGAAGCCTGAAGGTCAGCGCCGTCGTACAGCCTGTGCTTCACATGCCTGGCCTTGCTCTCCTCGCTGATCTTGAACATGATTCCGATGCCGAGGAGCAGCTGGGCCGGAGGCAGGAAGTTCTTCTGGCCGCGGACCATGAAGCTTCCCGTGGGAAGATACTCCCCTGTAGGCGCAGACTTGGAGACCTGGTCGGCGTTCACCCACCAGGCGCCCATGCCGGCCTTGGAGTCCCAGGCGCTCGAGCTGCACACAGCCAGGGTGCCAGCCTGAGCGAGCGTCGAAGGTGGGATCGGCGCATCGGGGGTGCTTGGGCTGTTCTTGATGATGACAGTCGCAGCGCCGTGCATGTCGGCATGGACGTAGACATCTCCTTTACGGAGGTAGCGCTTGTACAGCATCTCGTTTTGCTGCGCATCCTTGCCGCCCAGCACCAGGTACCCGTCGGATGAGACGAACCAGGTGAACTTCTCGAACCAGATCTGCTTCCGGATAGGCTGCAGAACAGCCTTCTCCGTCTTCAGACCCTTCCTCAATTCGGCCTGGATCTTCTGCTCGGCGTTCTTCAGCGCTACCACGGACTGCTGGACCGTCTTTTCCTCCTTCTTCGCGGCGCTCCGTTTCTGCTCGTGGTATTCTCTCGAGTTCGCCCAAGGCGACAAGGAGATGTTGACGTCTACCTCCAGACGCTTGTCTGATTTCTGCTTATTGCTGTTGCCGTTGTCCTCGTCCTCGCTGTCAGAGTCGTCCGAGTCCGTCTCGTAGTTGGAATCATCGTCTTCCATATCTTCCTCCTCGCCCAGCAAGAGAGTGATTGTGTTCTCGGCCAGGTTAAGCGGCAGCTTGATGATCTCTGCAACTGGGTTGTGGCGCTTCTGCTCGCGCTCGATGAGCTTGCTGATGTCGACCCAGTCCATGCCCTGCTGGATGAGACCGTTCACGGCGTCCATTGCCTCCTGGACGCGCTCCACGTTTGCCTCGATGGCTGTGGCCTTTTGAACGTTGATGGATTGTGCCCCGCGGAGACCCTCAATCCGCTTCTCCTGGTCGGAGCGGGCGGCATCAAGCTTCCTCCGCGCCGCTGCTTCTCGTTCCGTCAATTTCGACTCGAGCTTTTGGCCCTCCAGAGACGAGAAGAACTCGTCCACGGTCTTGTTGTAGCCGTCAAACTCGAGAACCTTGACCGTGGGGTCGTCGGCAAACTTCTTGGGCAAGAAGGGGTGGAAATCGTCGTACAGGAGATCCGACCTCTTTATTTCCTCTCCATCGGCTGCTGGCGTGGCGTCTGGCGCGGCGTCGGCCTTCGATCGGTACTTTGCGAAGATGTAGCCCTTGGCGGTCGCCGAACTGGTCGCGTCCTCCACGATGCTTCGTGCCTGAGTCAAGGCTTTCAACAGCGCGTCCAACAATGAGTCGTCCTCGAGGATCTCAGCGGGCTTCGTCTTGCCATCGAAACCGGTTATCTGGAACGAATGGTCCACCAGAATCGGGGGAAGCTCGGTGATCGTCGTCGCCAAACTGCGTCTTAGTTCGTCGCCTGGCTTCACCTTTATTTTCTTGCCTGCCGTCGCGGTTGCCGAGCTCTTCTTCACCGACGATTCCAGCGCAGACCTCAGTCTCTCCTTGGTCAAGTCCGGAACGCCTTTGTAGTTTTGTCGGTTATCGAGGGAATAATTCAGTCCTACCCTCTGAGGTTCCTGGCCTTCGCCTTCGGGAACATTTCGCAATAGTGTAAGAATCTTGAGATCGGCATCGGTCAAGATGACGTTTCCGCTCTGCAAAGAGGCAAGGTCATTAATGTGTCCCGGCAATTCCGGCATGGGTAACAGGTACTCACAGCAAAGAACTCGAGAAATAGTCGGTACTGGCCGTCGCTGAACTGAAACTCCAAAATCCTGTCCGTTCCGATCTGTCTGACTGACGTCAGACGTCTCGTCTTCAGATACTTGCGCAGCCGCGCGACGAAGCCGGAGGGCGCCGCGGCCGTGGTACGCGTGAAGTCTGTGAGGTGACATCGGAAGCCAGAGTCGATGATGAGCTGCTTCTTGTTGTCGGGTTTCGCGAACTTGAACAGTAGGATCTTGGAGGAGAGATCGTAGACGTTGGCCAGTCGCAAAGTGGTGAGGCTCTCTTGGAGCTCGTGGGCGATGACCTTGACGTCGATGGAGGAGAATCGCTGCTTCATTGCTTCTATGGCGATTTGCTTGAGCTGTACAAGGTAGGCTACGTGTGTGACAGTTCTGCGCCAGGTGTTCAGTGGCGGCTTTCGTGATGGGAGTGAATCAACTGAGGGGCAGAATCTGTGATGCGAATGAATAATGGCGGGGCAATTGTGGCTGAAGAGCTTTGAGAAGGGTGCGCCACGATGACGTCACGTGCGCGATTCTTTGGTCAAGCAAGATGTGGTTGAAAAGCGCGGTTACGGTTCAACTTCTGAATGACTTTGTCGAGGTTAGAGGCTTGTGAGCAGTTTATAATCCTAGAATAGATCAATTGGGTGGTAAAGAAATGTAAGATGCTGGCTCAACTCTTGCTTCTGGGCCTTCCGTGATGACGCACGCCGAACTTGTAACGCCACATTTCGAGATCAAAGACCGTCGATTTCTCTGCTTCGTAGTGAGCTTCAAACGCCCCAGACCCTCAGTTCCCAAGTTAAAGAAAAAGGGAATACGAACTCGGGCCGGGCCAGCCCGTTGGGGTTCTTTTAGTCGCTATGCTACGGATAGCCAAGCAAAGATATCAATCGACTAATCCAATCCTGTCGGAATATCGGCTCCATCAACTACGTAGGCGAGCGAAAGGTCTACGATTCGCAACAGTTCTTAATGAATCAACGGCAAAATGCAACATTCCATCTCCAAATGTATTCAGCAGTCTCCAGAGCCAAATACGACGTTGAATTGGGTTGCGAGCATCATGCTCAACAGGGGAGCTCTCAAAGCACGCCGCCCATTGTCGTATTCCGTGCGATGACACCGAACGACGGCTCACTGTCTTCCAATCTAGGACAAGTCGTCTGTCCAAAGGTCATCTCACTGGT
The DNA here is from genome assembly GCA_030867255.1 of Colletotrichum somersetense. NCBI lineage: Eukaryota > Fungi > Ascomycota > Sordariomycetes > Glomerellales > Glomerellaceae > Colletotrichum > Colletotrichum somersetense. The sequence goes on along the minus strand of MU843464.1, from coordinate 135,680 downwards.
TGCAAACCTCTAATCCTTTACCTAAGAAATGACCATTGAAGCTTCGCCATAGAGATCTTTCAAGTTCGAATGGGTGAATCGGCGGTCACTCAGAGAGCTTTCACCTTCGCTCGAAATGACCCTAGCAGACTTCGTGGACCAGGCAAGACGGAAACCGATAGTCGATGACTAGGCAAGGCCTCGCGCTTGCGGGTGTTGATAATTGACCTGGCATTATCCAAATGTACAGCCGCTGTTTCAAGTTCAATGAACCCCTGATCTTCCTCTTTGCTTTTTTTCGAGTCCGAAACCGCCCTCTCCGCAAATTGCCATTTGCGCACATCGTGTGCGTTGGACCGACAACAGCAAGCAACAGGCGGCAAAATAGCTTGAGGGCCAGGGAAGCTTTCATGTGATCCGACAACACATCCAAATCTCCATGCCTTCCGCGATCTTGCTGGCGACGAAAAAGCGACATTGACGAGCCGAAAAGGTTGTTTCCTTATGTGGTTAGAGCGAGAGCCAGTGTCTGTCGTTGTCATGGCAACAAGGGCCCTCACAAGGGCGCTCCCGTGCCCGTCCGGTTTGCCTGGTTTGGTGAAATTGAAATGCGACGAGAGAAAGCAAGATTCGATCGTAAGTTCGGGACAACCCAGGGCTGGGAGGCTGGCGGTTTTCAACAACTCCAGCCTCTTTAGTCCCAGGTTCTTCTTCAAGCGAGGGCGAATCTGGGTCGGAGACGTTGCTCCCATGACTCTGGATGGATTTTGGGTTGGGGGGAAATGATCCATTGATGGACTGACTGATGGTTCGACGAGGACCCCACCCGGGCGCTGCGGGCGGGATCCGCCAGGCACCTAAGTCCGGGTAAGGTGGGATAGGCAGGGTACTTTGCCTTGGCCACGTCGCTGTTCCCCCCAATGGTGTCTGGGAAAAGAAGCAAGCCGCCAGCCAGCCAGCCAGCCTCGTTTTGCATGTGCGACCGTCAACTTGCATGAGTTGTGCGGCGGTTGCAGACCGACAGTCCAATAGAGGGGTTCCACGATGTAAATGACCCATTGTTGGATGCCCGTATAGGTGCGAGAAGCGGTCAATTGGTGGTTCTCGCCACGACCTCAGCAGCCGCCGGCGGGCTTCGACCCCGGGCAGAAAGGCTCGGGAAAGCGATGGGAGCTGAAGGGTGGTTGGGGAAGCTCCAAGACTGGCCAATTAGGTGTCCGGACAGCTACGGCCAGGTTATCCGGACCATGCAGACAGTCGATAGCGGGCATTTGGGCCGTGGACGAAACGAAGATCTTCGTACCCAGCCACCGCAGGTCGTGGTTGTTTGGTCGCAACGGACGTCTTGACAAGTTGGCAAATGTGACGGACGAGGTGTGCGACACGTAATCACAGAAGGTATTCATAAGGTCGCATTGCGACCAGTCGATTCAGACCAGTTAGTTGAGTGCGCAATCCGCGACAGCCGTCAGCAAGAGAGACCAGCCAGCCAGCCAGTCAGTCTGTGGCGGTTTCGCTAGTGTCTGTCTGTTCTTGGAGCTGCCGACGAGAAGACAAATGACAAGTCGGTAGATTGGCGGAAGCTAGGTCGTGGCGCCCGTCACGGCATCTGACTGGACAAGGCCGTGGTACAGGAAATTGGCAGGGTCTGGCCAGTCTCGTCCTCTTTCGTTCGTTTGGCGTCGTGACAGGGCCAGCCCGGGCACGTCGATGGGAGTTTTCCCAGCTGCTCACAGACGACGCTTGGATGGAGGGAAGGACCCAGACAGGCAGAGCTCCCCAGAGCCGTGTGGTCAACTCATCTATGCCGAACGGGCCACTATCGGAGCTTGCGCAATCGGGGGTGGGTGGACTTGGAAGTTGGAGTTGAGATGGCTGCCGGCCTTGCCCGGTGCGCTCGCTGCCTGCAGGGAGGGGAGGGTGCCTAAAATAGTGAGGGTGCGTGCACCACCAGCTTTGCTCGCTTTCGGTACCTACCTAGGTATCCGTACGTACCTGCCTACCTAGCTTAGGTGAACTAGTACTAGTACCTACGCTATCCACATAAAAAAGCTCTAGGGCAGCCGTCGTTGCGCCTCCCGCCCAAGCTGACAGCTATGCTCCACGCGTCAAGTGGCAGCCGGGTTGACTATTGCCACCATGGATAGTTAAATCTTGAGGCAACGACAACCCATTGGGTCAATTGGCGACGTATCTCTGTTGTCGAGCTGTCAATTGATGCCGCTGGGCGCTGTGCTGTATCCGTATTGCTGCTGTGTACCATAGGTAATCGAGGTTGGGGAAGAATGGAGCAGAGAGAGTGGGTACGTGCCGCTGACATCTGGACAGGCCCCACCCCAGATAGAAAAAACCCAGGTAGGTACAGGGGTACGGATAGGCAGGTTGGTATTACTCGTCCTCCGTACCTTCCCAGGTTGCGTTGCATCGAGACGGGAAAGAAGCTGGCTGGCTGTACGGAGTACTTGCCGCGCCAGAGAAAAATGGTGCCTGACTTGGCAAGCGCGTTGAGACCTCAGATGCAAGGCGTCCATCTCAAGGTTTCTCTGCGTTTCTCCCCTTCCACAGTAGTTGAAAGCTTGGAGCTGCCTGCCTGCAAAGCTACCTACCTACCTCCTACCCACGTTCCAAACCACCCATGTCCAATCTCCACTCTCCCATCCCCAAACCAATCCTGTTCAGGACGAAATAAACAATGCAACAACATCCACAGCTGCTCGCTCGCTCGAGCCAATGTAAACAATCCCACCCGACACTCGCTCGCTCGCTTCGGTAGCTTTCTCTGACCCAGACGAGACGCCGACACCACCTTGGTTTGTTTTTGCAGCCCATCTCCTAGTTTACAAATGAATACACGCTCACTCACTCTACTCAGCCCACTGTGCTCCGCACTTCGTACCTCGCTCTCTGCTCGCACCATCATCCGTCCTTCGCACCACTCCACCGAGACAAGACGAGCCAGGCCCTCCCCCATCTTGATATCTCACGCCAAAACAAGACGAGACAATCCACTCGAGTCCAGTTCCCTCCTCGGCATCCACTCGCAGCCGTCCATCCATCCATCCGCCCATCCCAGTTCCAGTTCCAGTCCCACATCCACGCAGAAACTCCAGACACACTTCCAAGTCACAACATTCACCCACTTCCACCCAGCCCTTTTGCCCCGGCAACCCTGCCTACCCTCGTCTTTCTGCATATCACTGCTGCTCACTTGCTTCTGGCCCTCTGCTCCGTCCAACCACCGCTGCTCTCCTCCCCCAGCCCCCCCGTCTTCAAAACCCAATCCGCATCGCACATCTCGACCGACCCTCCTCTCCTCCTTCTTCCCTCCTCCCCCATCCATCTTCAGAGCTTCAAACCGCCCTTTCTGCCCATCTCGCAATCCCCTCTTGTCGGCACACGCCCCCTTTCCTCCAAAATCAAAAAGTGAAGAGAAAAGCACAAGAAGCGCGCGTCACTTGATCGACCGGCTTCTTCCACCTTTCCCTTCCCCTTTGTTTTTTTAGGAAAACGAAGCAAGAGGATACTCTTCTTTGCCTTCCTCACTCCGGGAACGCTTAGAAGATTCTCCTCTCTGCGCCCCTAGGCCGCCAATCTGGATTTTGAAGCCCGCATCCCCGTCCCCTTTAGCGTCTTTCCCTCCACCTACAAGGAGAGTGAGACACAAACCCAGACCCAGACCGTCACCCAGACTCACGAAGAGCTTGAGATCAAGCTCCCCGAGAAGAAGCCTCTCAAGCCCGGACGGGAAGGTCAATACTCTTCCTTCACTGCCACCACCGAGCAGCTCCCTCCCAGGAAGGAACAGCGCTTCACCGAAGAAGAGGTCCGCATCGAAGAACATTACCACCGTCCCGGTGTTCACCACGAGTCCCACCACTACCGTGAGGAGTACCGGTATGTCGACCTGTTTTTCTCTCTGTCTCTCTCCTGTTCTGTCATATCTCTCCTATCTATCTATTCCTCTTGTCTATGGGGTGGCCGGGAATGGTCGGGTGTTTTTGTGTGTCCCCCGTCAGCCGTCTGCTGCTTGCTCTTCGATGGGTAGCAATGGACACGGCATGGCACGGCATCGATCGATTCATCCAGCCAGCTCCCAGCCCCCCAGCCCCATGCATGCCCAAAACAAACAACACACACCCTACTCGCGTCACCGCCTTCTCCTCCTCACCCCCATCCGCCCTCCCCTTGGCAACCGGGCGGTCTCTCGCCCTTCGCTTCTTCCCTCCCCCCTCCCCCTACCCTACCCCCGGCTTCCGGGACCGCCTCAGCTCACACCCCCCGGTATTTCACCAAATTTCCCTCCTTGCCCGTTACGAGCCGCCAGTCATGGACCCTGGACGCCTCCTCCCCCGGTACCCTAGTCCCCAGTTGGCTAAGTAACCGCCATGTCACATCAAATACGTCCCCCGGAGCGAAAAAGCTTCCCCGTCGAGCTCTCTCCCCCATCAAAACATCGACTAACTCTCTCTTCTTTTCTTCCTGTCCAGCCCTGCCCCTCCTCCCGTCCAGCACATTACTCAAGAGTTCCACGACACCCGTGTTGAGGTCGACACCCGCCACCACGAGCACCTGGTAAACCCGATTGATAAGATCGAACGCCAGTACCGCCAACGCTTCCAGCCTTCCTACCACCGCGAGGAAGTCACCGTCGAGCACTTCCCTGCCCGCTCTCACCACTCGGGTCACTCTCACCACTCCCACTCTCACGTCGACGAGTACACCGTCGACTCCCACTCTGAGCGCCCCCGCCCTCAGTACCAGGAAACCGTAAAGGTTACCGAAGAGACCGTCGAGCCCGCTCACGTCTCCCGCCCCAAACACAAGTCCAAGATGGGTTACTACGACGAAGAGGGTAAGCTTGAATCCCCTCCCCCCGAGTACTCACTTCCCCCCAGTGCAGTGCTTTGCTTTGGTCCGCTTTGTGTTTCGGTTGCGCAGTTCGCTCCCCCCATTGCATATGGACCAGACTGAGAAAGGTGTTCGCACCGCCAGGCCACTATCATTCTTTCCGCCAAGGCCTGCACAAGCTGGCTGACAAGATTGCTCATCATCATCATAAAGGCCCTGACCGCTACGAGGTTGCCGAGATGCGCTCCTCCGTCTCCCGCCGCTCCCCTTCTCCCGGCCCCGCCGCCACCACCCCGGGTGGTCCCCCCCTCCTCCCTAACACCGTCACCATCCCCTGCCACCACATCCGCCTCGGCGACTTCTTGATGCTCCAGGGCCGCCCCTGCCAGGTCATCAAGATCTCCACCTCGGCTGCCACCGGCCAGTACCGCTACCTCGGTGTCGACCTCTTCACCAAGCAGCTCCACGAGGAGTCCTCCTTCATCGCCAACCCCGCCCCCAGCGTCGTCGTCCAGACCATGCTCGGCCCCATCTTCAAGCAGTACCGCGTCCTCGACCTTTCCGACGGTCACGTCACCGCAATGACCGAGACCGGCGACGTCAAGCAGGGCCTTCCCGTCATTGACCAGTCCAACCTCTGGAGCCGTCTCAACAACGCCTTCGAGTCCGGCCGCGGCAGCGTTCGCGCCCTTGTCCTTAACGACAGCGGCCGCGAGCTCGTCGTCGACGTCAAGGTCGTTCACGGCTCTCGTCTGTAAACGCGCATCGTGTTATGTCTGGGTATCTAGCAATGTCATGTACGAATTACAGATGATTAAGGGTAATGGAGAATTTGAAGACGACTTTTTTATGGACAAAAAACATACCGGATACAGGATCTCGGAGTCTTTCGCGTAGATATATAGCTCTGTATATGATCTCATATCCATGTCTTTGTGTTGCTATTACTGCTCGTGTGTGAAGCTTTTGATGATCTTGTCCAATGACCAGCATCCTTTGATTTATGTCAGTATGAGCCCAAGGCGTTCGATGTCATCTGGGGACCACAGCTGACACGAGATGTCACCTTGGACCTTGTGCATTATTATGTCTTACACACGATGGAACACAAGACACAATAAGAGTGTCTGCCTCCCTACGGGTAGTGCAAAACTACATCTCGTCTCATGACCCGTCTGACGATACGCCCTATAATCCATCCCACAACACGTCCTAAACTGCATCCTATACTTCATCCTATACTCTGCCCTAGACTCCACCCGGTAGCCTGTCTAATATTCCGTCTGATGGTCTGTCTGGTTATCCGTCTGGTGGTTACATCATCCTTGCCGTGTTCTGGCGTCAATATCGTCAATAGGGAGGAAAATCGGACGAGAGGACACAGAATGGAGCTAAACTTAGATGTCGCGCCGGAGGCAATGGCGGCAACGCAAGAGTGGGTTGAAGGGAGAAATCGGGATCGAGGAGGTGTGTGAGGGCCGCTCACATTTGCGGGCAGCACCTCTCCAACGGCACCACGACCTCCTTGTACACAAGCTCGGCGAGCCGCAGGTCGCCGCGGTCGTCGTCCCGGTCAAAGTCAAAGCGGATGCATTTCATGATCGCCCTGGACAGCGCTCCGCCGAGCTCTTTGCCAAAGTGCCCCTCCAACAATTCCGTCGACCTGCCCGCCCACAGTAATGCGCTGCAGATCCTCGTGCTCTCGTTTGGCCGGCCGTCTTCGCCGAGTGACTCGGCCCAGCACTCTTGCTGCTCGAGCGTCTGGCCGTGAAAGAGCTCGAGGAGCATGACGCCGAGGAGGAGGAGCGACGCCCTGGCGTTCCACAGCCGGCTGTTGTATGGTGATCCGGGCGGCGGCGAGGAACATATATCGCGCGAGGTCCGCGAGAAGTAGGGTCCCAGTCTCGTGGATATCTTGCCGCCCGAGTCGCAACAGACAAGGAAAACATCGTCCTTGGACGGCTGATTCGGTATCCACGACGACGTGGCCAGGCAGAGAAGGGTGAGGGCGAAGCTGAGGCCGACGGAGAGGCGGCTATGTCTCACCTTGGTGGTCTGGAGGAAACGGTCGATGGATTGCGTAGTCGCCGCCTTGAGGGTGCTCTGGTCCAAGGGCTCGGGTTCCAGCCTCACCCGCCGCCGGCCTTCGTTGAGCGGAAGTATGTTGCCTTTTTGGGGAGTGTCGGCGCCCGTCACAAAGTCGCAGAAGCTCTTCACTTCTCTGTTTCGACCTTCGTCTGCCCGAGCCGAAGACGGCTGTGTTTCCGCTTCGACGAATCGTACCGTTGTGGACGAAAGGTCGGACGAAAGGTTGGAGGAAAGGTTGGACGAACCGCTGCTTCGAGAACGCGATAATCCGTTTCTAGACGAGAGTCAACCCCAATTGTGAGGAAGGAGGCGTTCTGAAATTACCTCTGCAGTGGTTCTTTTACACCCGAGCCATTCGTGAGTGGGGTGGTACTGGTTGACAAGTAACCCGTACTGAGACTGGAGGGCGACGCTGGATCAGTCGAGGTCTTGAGTGTGCTGTCCGCGCTTTTCCGATGTTGAGGCTTTATCAACTTGTTCGTCACTCTCTTCAGTATGGACTTCTGCGGCGTCTTGCTTGCCTGCCCCGATATCGATAAAGATGTAAGAGCCAGGGTGGAGACACTGTTTTTGCTGGCTGCGCTCGAGGCCGACTTGAGCTGGTTCCTGACGAGCATCTGGCCCTTGCATTCGATAGCCATGTCACTTTGGCGGGTCGATGCGGCCGGCGCAGGGTTGGGGGCTGCTATGCAGCCGACAGCTGTAATTGTCTCGACCTGCAGTCGTATTTGCTTGGGGTTGGCTTCAGCTTCGAACAGGACATTGAAGTATCCGAGTTCAGCCGCCCAAGACGATTTTTGAATCGCTGGGTGAATGGTGATGCCGACCGTGTGAGCAGCCGAACAGCAGCATTTCCAACAGCGGGCCAGGCATTCGTAGAACGTGACGGCGTGTTGATGCAGGTCGCGGAACGGGATCGTCGACTTGGTAGCGGGAGGTCTAGTTACTGTTGAGCCTCTGTCAAAGAATTGGTGCAGGTCGTCGTTGATATCCGTGACACGTTTCAAGAGGCGGTCCTTTTCGCTGCTGAAGCTCATCCGCAAGCGATATACCTCGCTTTCGAGATCTGTAGAATCAAGACAGTAGACCTGTGTACTCGGTCAGTTTTGGGGACTGAATCACGGACTGGCTCGGGCGAATGCTGCAATGCAATATGGTCTTACCTTGCCAATAGGAAGCAGGTTATGCAGTCCTTCGATTGCCGCGTTGAGATTCGACAGATTCGACATGAACCACGTGAACTTGTTCTGTGATAGGCACCGCCGCAACTCCTCTTGGATATGCGGTTGGTGCCAAAGGGTCGAACTCGGGTCTTCTAGCAGGGCATGATACTCTCCGTCCGTGATGTCCAAGGTATCGAACAGGCGCTCTAGGACTTGTATGTAGGCAACCTCCTGGGTGGCTATCGTCGATACAAATTCCTCGAAGGACGTCTCAAACCGCCACCATGATTTCGTCCTTTTGAACACCGTCCCGAGGTCCCTGGCCGTATCATAGAGGATGGGAAACGCCCCAAGGACGACGCCGGCGATCTCAAAGCCCGACATGCTATCTCCCCAGACTAGAATTATGACAAAGGCTCCCGGAAATGAGCATGGAAGGATGAAAACGGGCTCTGATTTTGCAATTTACGACTGTCGGCGGGGTGATCAGGCTCGGCGATTACAAGGTTGGTGATGGGGCAGGCCATCCTATCCGGCTGCACCAGCTGACCTGCTTCATTGGTCCAAGTGGCTGTAGGCTGTTGCAAGCAAAAGGAGGGGTCATTACCGATCAGTACTACCTACTATATGTTGGCCTCGACCGTATCAATCCGATTACTGCCTCAACCCGATCACTGCTTCTCTGCAATGGATAACAGAGATGGGACGGAACCTTTGGGTTCCCTTTCGACGATATCTTCGCTTGCTCATAGTTGCCGCGCCGCTTTCTCCAAACTGTGTCAAGACCTCCCGTCGACCGAATACAATGGCTTGGAGCCCGAGGCAACCGACCAGGCTGGGCGCTTCAACGTATGGGCCTTCAACATTGGCGCTCTGCAGAGACCGCAGTCTTTAAGCTCGCTCGACTCGAGATTGAAGAAAGCCGAGCGCATGAAGAACAATGTGGTCTCGGGTCTTCAGCGCCTGGAAGATGCTCTGAGGAGAAGTCAGATCTAGGGCTCTATCGGCATGTTTGTTTCCAATGCTAACCAGCTTTTTGCAGCCAACGGGATCGCGCTGGGAAACATACCTAACAGAACGACCAAAATCATCGAGTATTCGGCGGGAACCGTGGCCAGAAGCATCGATGAAAGAGACCACGACTTCACCACAGAAATCAATGAGTTGTTCAAAAACATTCAATCATGCATCACTCATCTGTTTACTCTCTCTACACTGCTTCGTCGAAGCTACCCTCGCGGACGCACATCGCAACACGGGCCTCAAAGTTTGCAGTCGGATCCCGGGCCCTTGGCTACCAATGCTAAGGACAAGTTTCCGAAACTCAAGCAGTATCCCTGGTTAGCCGAGAGAATAGGCCGACGGACTGCTCGCCAGATGGACTATATTCGATATCGACAGAACCATCGTACGAAGCTGGCTCGAGTCGACGCTGGCCCCACACAAGACGAGTTGGCTGAGCGAGCTACGACAAAAGCGACATCTTTCCATGACGCCGCTGCTTTATCCGACAGCACCGAACAACCTGCTTCGGGCAGTCCTCGAGACGAAAGTATATACACCGTGGCCACATCCTTCGCCCAAACTGCCGTTGGAGAGACTTACTCGGGCCGAATTATCCCACAACTGACGGACATGCGGCTGGACGGACGGCAGCTGGGCTACGGTGAACCCGTGGAGTGCCCTTACTGTCGCACGATTCAAGTAATCAAGGATCGATATCATTGGAAGTAGGTCCATTGAACCTCTCGTGATCGACCAGGGGGCGGACGGTAAAACTGACCCTATGTTTAGACATCACGTATATCGCGATCTCCAGGCCTACGTTTGCTCGTTCGAGCATTGTTCAGAAGGACCATTCGAAACGTCCCATGAATGGTTTCAGCACGAAATTGACAAACACAGACGGCAGTGGAAGTGTACCCTGTGTCGTGCAAAGTGCAACTCCGCCTCGGCTCTGGAGTCTCACTTCAAGTCTCAGCACCCATCGGCCGTATCTGCTACGCAGAGTAAGGTGATGCTGAGGGCTTGCGAAATGCCCCTCAGCCACTTCGATACAGACTCGTGTCTGCTCTGCGATGATTGGCGGCCGTCGTCAGAGACTGAGGGTAACTCCAACAGATTTCGCTCACACCTTGCCAAACACTACCAAGACCTCGCTTGCGAAGCGATACCTTTGGCCATTGAAGGCCTCGAGATCAAAGCTGCCGAGGACGCCGATGACGATTCCACATCCAGCGATGATTACGAAAACAAGGCGGGTGGGGATATGAACGGGACGCATCCGGTACTTATTGGCAGATACATCGCGGAAGCCAAGGTATGGAGGTGTGTTCGCAGAGAAGTCGGCAGGGACCGTCGCTGTTCTGCTACATATACTCTCAGCACCCAATTATTTGCGCACTTTCAAGAAAAGCATCAACAGTACGATCATGCTTTGGTACCCTTTACTGCATGTGGCGCATGTGGCCTAATACGCAGTAAAGACCGTTGTGGCTGTGGTGACGCAGTCAGTGACTGTGATGAGTGGGCGATTGCATACAAACCGGGTTTTCCTACTCCTCTGGAGGCTTCAGCGTTTTTGGTGAAATTTGAGAAACTGAAGGAAGGCAGAGGGCTTCAGAAATTAGGAGTAATGGAGAAAATTGAAGCTGCTGCTGCGTTAATTCAAATAGAAGAAATAGCAGCAAGGTATAGGGCGGGTTTTAAAAAAGAATCGGAGCGCCAGAGGATGGAAACGGGGTATGAGAGAATGGAGGAAAAGGGTACCGATACGGCCCGTAACTGGAAAGAGCCTTCGCTGGCCAGTCGTGACGACGAACATCTGATAAAGATGGCCCACGACGGACACGCGGAACCATCGGGGTCTGTTAAGTCGACCTCTTCAGAACTACAAAAGCAGCCGTCCTCTAGCGTCAAACCTGCGCCATCCGTTATCGAGGAGTCTGATGAAGAAGAATGGGATGTTCAAGATAGGATGACCGAATACATTCACGAGTGAGGGGAGAGGATGCTGCAGGAACTCCTGGACAAATACGATGAGAACATGCTAAACGCCGCCGCATACATGCAGGAGTCCCTCAAGCCTATTTCTGCTCATCAGACTCAGGACGATGGTGGAATTGTTTTCGACCAGCTGGGGCACCTTAGCGGAAGCAATGAGGAAGAGTAAATGTTTCTCCGTGTTTCATTCTCAAGCTCATTCGAATAGTCATACACTGAATGCGCTCCGTAGGTGAGATGACAACTCAACCCACGCGGTGCCGGGTTCACGGGCCCTACCTCAGACAAGTCTTTTGACGACTAGAGCTTTTTAGACTACTTCGTAGATTAATAGCATCTTCCTGGCTTGCCATGTCCTAATTTGATATCCTACTTTCATAGTGGCCGACGGCAGCCACACCCGGTGCGGCCGTCCGTTCCCACGTTCCGTGGCAGTGGGTCTACGGCACGAATCGGCTCGGCTTTGGTGTCACCGGTCGGCGTTGTTGTGGGTCCAGAGCTCCGGAAATGCTTGCGGAACCTCTAGTGTACCGGATCTTAATCTGCTGTGATGGCACGTCGATATAGCCCAAGCGGGTTTAAATCAGCCCGTTTTTTATGGATATGTCCGAATCCGGATCTCTGGGAAGCATTTCGCAGACACACGATCCTGGCTACCCCTACACGCCGGCATTTCCCAGTCGTCGGTTTGCGCAGGCAAAGGCGGCCAAGAAACCAACCAGATGGCGAAATTGCTGGCAGTCAAATCAAAAGGCAAAGCATGAGAGAAATGCGTGGTTAACCGACTACCGGAACTAAGCCTCAACGGCTTGGTGTGTCATGTTGGATTCCTCCCCATCATTGCGTGCTCACACTCCCCCTCACCCGTCCCGTCCCATGTTCTGCGACCGGCCCACACACGCAGACATAACCGGCCGGGCGCCGTCGATGCCTTTCGGCCTGCATCATGTGAGGATCCTTTGAGACCTATCCTTGAACTCCTTGGGGACCCTGATGGTTTCCCGTATCGCGTGCGCGACCCTCTCTCCAATCCGATTGCAGCAATCCCTGCTCACCTGTCTTCCCCCCCTCCAAACCCTCTCGAATTCCCTTCACTGTATGGTCAGATCCCCCACTCACCCACCCCGCCCGCCCCAGACTTCGACTCCAACTCCAACTGATAAGAGAGCGAGAGAGAAAGAGAGAGAGAGAGAGAGAGAGACAGCGCAAATGGCCGGCACCTACGCTAACCCTTCCTGGGGAAAGCTTGACCTTGCCGACCTTTGGTAGCAAAAGGCAACACGGCCTAGGTAGGTTTATTCCGCATTCATTCTCGGTATCAGGCGGATAGGCTATCGAAGGATGAGCAGGGAAGAAAGCAGACAAGGAACGACGAGGGGGGGGGGGTCCGGATCTGGGAGGAGGTTACGACTCGCGTGTAACCTGTTTCTCAAATGCCACGACCTCAACACATGTCACTTGAAACAATTCCCGAGCTAAAGCTCAGCTCTCTCCCCCCTCTCTCTTTGTGTCTCTGTCTTCTCTCTCGAGTCTGCACTGTCCGGTCGTCAATTGCATGATCCTGTGTCTCGTTTCACAGCCTGTCAGAGTCTCTCACGCAACACCGTTATACTCTCCGTAGTTCAGTTTCGACGACGACGACGACGACCTCAACTTACAGCTTCGCATATCACTTCGAGCCCAAACAGACCAACAAGCACAAAGCAATACCCGCCTGAAAAGAAACGAAGATGGGCTCCCAACCGTCCAAGCCCTCCGCCGACGCGGCCAACGAAAAGGCCCTCATCGAGCGCCTCCGCCGCTTCCAGGTGGCCGCCGACGGAGACGACGGCGACTCCTCCGCCGACGCCGGAGGCAGCCCCGGCGTCGAGTGCAACGAGAAGGGCGACTTCAGGCTCGCCCGCGAGCCCGAGGGCCTACCCGTGCACCAGACGCAGTCCTGGCAGTCGCGCTTCCTCCAAGACCCCAAGAACAAGTAAGTCCTGCCGTCCCGCTGTGCGACAAAGAGCACCTAGCCCCCCCCTCCCCGCCGGAGGACTAACAAATGCACGCAAAGGCTCGCCCTCACGGCCCTCAGCACGGCCGACCCCCGCGCAGTGCTGGCGTCGACGCCCGCGAGGCTCGCCGACCCGCACGTCTTCAACACGCGGATCCCGTTCGAGGGCGCGCCCATCACGAACCAGCGCTCGTCCGGGCGGTGCTGGCTCTTCGCGTCGACCAACGTGTTCCGCGTCGCCCTCATGCGGCGGTACAACCTCGACGCCTTCGAGCTCTCCCAGTCCTACCTCTTCTTCTGGGACAAGCTCGAGAAGGCAAACTTCTTCCTCGAGCAGGTCATCGACACGGCCGGCGAGGACCTCGACGGCCGCCTCGTCCAGGCCCTGCTCGGCGACATCGTCAGCGACGGCGGCCAGTGGGACATGGTCTACAACCTCGTCCAGAAGTACGGCCTCGTCCCGCAGGCGCTGTACCCGGACTCGTGGAACGCCATGAACTCGGGCGTGCTCAACACCATCGTCAAGACCAAGCTGCGCGAGTACGCCCTCGCCCTCCGCGGCCAGGTCCGCTCCGGCTCCGCCACCGCCCAGGCGCTGTCCGCCTCCAAGGACAAGATGATGCGCGAGATCCTCTCGATCCTCACCGTCGCCCTCGGCCCGCCGCCCGGCCCGCGCGACGAGTTCGCCTGGACGTACCTCGACAAGAACGGCAAGCCGCACGAGCTCCGCACGACGCCCGCCGCCTTCGCCCGCGACATCTACTCGCCCGAGCTGCGCGTCACGTCCTCCGTCGTCGAGTCCATGGTCTCCCTCGTCCACGACCCGCGCCACGACCCGCTGACGCTCCTCACCGTCGACCGCCTCGGCAACGTCGTCGGCGGCCGCGGCGTGACCTACGTCAACGTCGACATGGCCACCCTCAAGGCCGCCTGCGTCGCCATGATCAAGGCCGGCCTGCCCGTCTTCTTCGGCTCCGACGTCGGCAAGTTCAGCTCCACCGCCGCCGGCGTCATGGACCTCGACATCGTCGACTACGAGCTCGGCTTCGGCGTCTCCCTGCTCGGCATGGACAAGGCCAGCCGCCTGCGCACGGGGGAGAGCGCCATGACGCACGCCATGGTGCTGACGGCCGTCCACCTCGACTCCGACGGCCGCAGCGTCAGGTGGAGGGTCCAGAACAGCTGGGGCGAGGCCGCCGGCGAGAAGGGCTGGTTCGTCATGACCGACGCCTGGATGGACGAGTTCGTCTACCAGGCCGTCGTCGACCCGCGCTTCCTGAGCAAGGAGGTCCGCGCCGTCATCGGCACCGAGCCGACCGTGTTGCCGCTGTGGGATCCCATGGGCAGTTTGGCGTAGAGTAGTCCTCCTCCATGGTCTCGCGTCTGGACACGGGGAGAGCGGGTGCACTCGTCACTTGGAGTAAGGGGTCTGCGAAGCCCAGATGTTTACGATACGAACCAACGATGATGACTTGGGGATCTGGCTTATAGCAGGGTAGCGGTTTTATTTTTATTTTTCTCAATCTACTAGTTTCAACCGTTATCCACATGAATGACAAAAGTTTTTCCCACGGCGCCGTTTTTTCTGACAGATTAGTCCAACTTCGGCCTGGTCATCAAATCCCCCCTTTTAGCCCCGGGGCTGCCAACGGTCTTCACCCAAACTCGGTTCGGACCGGCCTCAGACTGTGTATGGCCAGGCGAAGCCGACGATGTGGACTGCGCCAACGCATCGGCCAGGGGTGTCCCATCGACGCCCGCTAACCGTGTTGAACCGCCCGTTCACCTAAACGCTATTTCCGGACGGAGACAGTCCGATGGTGGCCGGATGCGTTCTCCGGCCCGCCGACCACGAACCCCGGGTTCCCCCTCCCCCTCGCCGGGCCTATCTGCAACGGACCCCACACCTCATCTGAGTGAGTTTTGCACTCCCCGACTCAGGGTCCACTGAGTTAGTCCCCTCCCCTTGGGCTTGTGTGTGTTCTCCGGCCCGTGGAAGTAAACTCATCTTCGATGGCCGGAAGGTTCTTTGGGCTTGGATGAGCGGGCTTATTAACCTTGTTGGGAAGCCAAAGTGAGGCGAGGGGTGTCTCATGGCGGAACCCGGTGTACCAGTACAGGTTAGCCGGTGTACGCGGCAGTCTCGGTACGCGGTCAGTTAGTCATTGATTCCGGCCTGAACTATAAGTGCTTACGAAGCTCAACAGTTTTGTAGTTTACGAGAACATGGGGGCTCTCATGTTCATTTCCACAACAGCCGCGTGGGACGAGGAGGAGAGCCAAGACTCAAGACCAAGACTGTATTGTTTTGGTCTTCCTGGGGGCTGAGCTGGGCCGGCCCGCAGAGCTGGGTTCGATGTGATTGCTGCACATGGAAGACCCGTACATTCAGAACGAGGCCTGACCTGCCACGCCCTTCGAAACGTGCGCCGTCGGGCGGGTTTATTGAACCAGGAATGCATGAGTTGCGGACGTTGTGGGTTGTTGACCTGTCAGTTGCATCGCTGTTCGGCTTCTGAAGGACATTGGGGGCCTCAGTTCAAATGGCACTACGGCATGTCCTTGGTACTATGGCAATCCACGTGGGAAGACGACCAGTCCTGGCCCCAAAGCCTCGGCGGCAAGAACTCGATCAAGATTTGGTGGTTTGACGGATCCTATTAGCACGGAGAAAAGCATGCCCGCGTATCAAGCAAGCATATGCACATATCGCCTCAGGGCCCGCCATTGACCGCCGATCTGGGTTAAATGTTGAGAGATCGAGATGCCAGAACAGCGACTTCGGACTTTTCACAGATCGGTAGTCAAACAGCAGCGCTTTAGGGAGGAGGAGTAGGTACTCGTGGACCTGCAGCGCGAGAAACGTGAGGTAGCCGGCGAAAGGGCTTCTGGATGGACGTGCCTGACCGAGCGGGCGAGAACCCAACGATATCCCTTGGTTCCTTGAGGGTGGTCGAGGCTGGGGGATCCCCGTCTTGGGCTTCGGCGGCACGGACTTTTCGATGGAATGCACCCCTCGGGTCCGTCCCAGCCCAACTGTCAAAGTTGTCTGACAGAGACATGGCTCTGGTGGGATTGGGCTTCCCGAAGAGTTGCGAGAGATGTGCTGCTGACGGATGAAAAATTCCCAGCTAGCCAGCCGTCTTAGGAGCTGTTGGCTAGGCAAAACTAAGCATTAGAAAGATTATTGCTCACGGTCATGTCTCTGGGCAGGGCTGTTTGGCGAATCCTCCGAGACGGGATGGTCCTTGTCGAGATAGAAGACAGCGGGCCATCGCATCACTACCATCTACATCGGGTGGTTTGCGCGGGCGGATAGACAGCCATCCCTTGTATTAAGCTATCGCATGTCACATTGCACAGCTAATTGCGTCCTGGGGGACGCTGCACTTGTTGCCTTTTTGCATGCGTTCTGTCATGTCGAGGGAAATAACGCAGGTTGTCGGACAATAAAGAGTAGGGGAGTTGTGGCGGTGAGCAAGCAGGCAACGAAGATTTCTCAAGTCGCAACACATGTTTGGGGCTCAAAGACCAGTCAGCCCCAACGACCCCACGCGGCAGTTGGGTACGGTTTGCAGTCGGAGGAAAAGTCAAAGAAGGGGTTTCGAGTCACGGCGGACAGATGCAAGGCATTACTTGTTTGGCCAGATGTTTGCATGGTGGCTTAGCCTGTAAAGGCAGAAACCTCGGGGCTGCGTGTCACAGAAAGGCAGCATGCTGCAGATGCAATCGAAAGGGAAAGCAAAGTCCTTGGTCCGAGGTAGTAGTGGCGATGGAAGTAAGCGTACAAGAAAGAGCGTTGGGCGTGCGTGATCCGGTGATGTGTAGTAGTAGTGCGGGGCTGTCGTCCTCAATTGTTGTTCTTCAATATGGGCCTCAAGACTGACTGACTGCATGGGATGATTGCCGTCGATGGGCGTGCCAAGACATTCCGATTCGGATCAAAGGACGAGGCCGCGGAGAGGGTTTCGAAAATGCTTTCGGTGCGTCCCACAGTTGGGCGTGGTAGGGCTACGTACCGACCGTACCGTATTGGCGGGGAGAGACAGCCAAGCCAGGGCAGGCTGAAGCCGAAGATGGACGAGGCAGCGGTTGGGTCGAAATGGGGTCATGGAGTTTGGCGGTGCCGCAGAGACGACGGCGGCGGGATCGAGGTGCAAAGTTGCAATGGAGCCCAACAGACCAGGATGTCGAGTGATGAGAGACAAAGCCGACAGCAGCAAATCCACTCAGGCATGGATGGACATACTCCGTACATGGCTTAGATTAAGGTCGGGGTGGCGGCTCGGTGGGGGGGGGGGGGGTTAAGAGAATGAATGGCTGACGCTGGATGCGTCCATGTCCGTGACTGGAAGGGATCGTGGCTGTTTAGGTTCGTTGGTTGGTGTGGTGTTTTGTCAATGAATGTTGTTGGTTGACGGCCGGAGATGCCAACCAACATTTTGCATTGGTTCAGTCGTTCGTTGCCTCTTTTTCCGTGTCTCGTTTCTGAAGGAGCGAGCGGCATCAGCATCAGCATCAGCATCAGCAGGAGCGTCAGCAGGAGCAGACGTCCTCCGCCTGCCTGTCCAGGTAGGTAAGTATGTATCTACCTGCCTGCTTACTTTACCTTACCTGCCTGTATCTACCTACCTATTGACAGGCAGGTTGGATGAGGTTGACCTGTCCTGCAGTGCGCACCTTCCCAGAAACTGCATCTTGGACCGGACTCACCTTCCGTGCCACAAATAAGTAAGGTAGGCATCCGTAGACAGACAGGTAAGAATGCCCAATGTACAGTACAGTACATACGTACCTGGGTACCTGCCAATCCAATGGAATGAACATACATCATGCTTTCGTTTCTTCGTCAGCCGAACCATCTCGAAACATCCTGTCGGCGTAGCTGCGGCAAGTCCACCGTCGCCAGATCAATCCAGCCCGAACAACTCTGCATGTATCGACGATTATCGACTCCTGCACTGGGTAGGTAGGTAGGTAGGTAGGTAGGTAGGTAGGTAGGCTATCTAGGTACTACGCGTATTCTTCCTCGCCTCTTTCTATTGGCCCATCGACGCCCTGCCTACTACGGTACCTACCTAGGTACCTACCTAGCAACCGCCAACCGAGATACGTATCCAAAGACGAATGTTGACGCTCCCGAGTCCTGACTGACTCACCTTGATCCAGGCCCTTCCAGAGAGTCCCATCGTCACCAGCGCTAACACAGTCCCATCCGAGACCACCATTCATCATTACCGCCCCAACTGACGTCGCCCAAATTCCCGCCCCTTACTCTGTTGACAGCAACCGTCTCCTACCGCCAGTCGCGGAGCCGAACCCCCTTACTCCTTATACAGATACCTGTAGCAAGTCTGCTAGCAACCTAGGTACCCACGCACCGAGCTCGATCCCAATACCCACTCGGACGCCGTCACTGCCACCGCGCAGCATACCTAGCATAGCAGCACCACAATGCATGAGGTGAGGGACAGCTGCGACGTTCGACATGGCAAGGCACCATTTGACGAGCGAATGAATGAAGCGCCACTCGACATCTTCACCTGCTCTGGCGGGGACTGAAGTGTCTTGTTCCGGTTTTCCCTCTTCGCATTCCAAGACGTCGGCCGCATTGTATCTGCACAAAACCAGGGTACCGGATCCAACATTATCAATCAATCCACACAACACGAGAAACCGACAGTTCCGAGCTTGCTTGTTCTCACGCAGTAACCCCCCCCCCCCCATGGACCCCATCTGATGCGTGCTTTGCCGGGAGGGGTGCCGTGGTGGAGTTTGCTGGGCGAGACCTGTCGGGTGTCGTGCCACTCAACCTCTGAACCATTGGAATTTCCAACTCGAGCTACTACACTACGGTTAATCCAAGTCCCGGGCCTTGTCTTGGGTCCTAGTCACCGTTCAACAGCTCGTCTAGCAGGACGTCATCATCGTGATCGACACGGACGACAACCGGCTTCCCAAAACGGCAAGGGAGCGGCCGTTTCTCACACCCGCGAGTGACAACCCCTACCAGTGGCCATCAGCCTGTCAACGGCCTGCTAACTGACACCAATGGCAAAGTACCTTGCCTTGCCGCCTCTTTCACCCCCCGAGGACCTGCCACTGTACCCCGAAGGTTTCATTCTCCTGAACCAGCACCGTCAATCGAATCCTTGTGTCGAACTAATCGCACCCATTTCCCAGGCGTCTTTCCCGTCGCTCGGGATACTTTGATCCTGTGCTTCAAGACAACCATTCGATATTATGCGCAGCATCATCGTTGTCTCTGGTTGCCTGCTGTCTCCTGACTCGTGCTCGACGTCAGCGCTCAGCAAAGCAACAGCCTTTGTCATCACATCACATTTCAACCACGCCCAATGGCCTTCTTCGGCCCTGCCCCTGTTGTGCCACTCGACTGGGAAACACTACCTCGAACGGCTACCCGCACCTCAAAGAACGACTCAGCAGGACAAAGCCGGCTTTTCCTGCTGCTGCTAGTTTACACAAGAGGGCGCAGATACGCAGATATGGAGACGAGGACGGCCTCAAACCATCTGCTCGCTTTTCTTTCGTCTGAACTCTGCAAGAACTATCTCGACTGCAGAGACGAAACGGCCTTAGCCAAGCAAACCGCTTCTGCATGCACCCTCTGACCGGCCTGACACTTGTATCTCGAGTCTGAGCGGCTTGAACCAGCTTCTTTGCGGCCAAGTGGCGATCTGTTTGTTATAGTCGCTGCCTGCAGAGGCCGATATAGGTAGGCCAGCCCAGTCACAGCTTATCAAGCTCGCTCGCTCTCGTTGGTGGTTCTGTCGCTGACGGCGGCGCTGCACCACGGCATTGGCGTTGTTGGCATTGACGCTGACGCACGCCCGCCCGCCCATCTTCTGCCAACCTGTTCCGTGTCCGCTCGGATGGGGAGGGTACAACTGTTGGCTCCATGCATCTTTTCAGTACCTCACAAGAATGCCTATATCTGTGCCACACGCAGCCTTGACAAGGAGGGAGCGGCACCTGGCCGTCTTCAAACCCGGATAACCGCAGTCCCTCGTGTTTCCAGGACCCCTACTGGAGGAACATTCCTTTGGCGACCGCAGGCCGGCCGCAACGTCCGCGTGGTGACATTCCTTGGCCTTATCAACCATGTCCTTGGCCCCCCGTGCTTCGTCAACATACGTACCAGTACCCCTTGGTCGGCGGCACGCAACACTACACCGGCAGCTAATTGCACAACGGATGATACACCGAAGACAAGCTCTCGGGCAACCAGTCAAGTTGCCTGGTCGTTTGCTGGCTGGCTGTTTGCTGGCCGAGTACTCAGTGTGCCTTCCCCTTGGCGGAAGGGTGTCCCCGGACCATCCATCAGCATCCATGAATAAAGCAAACCCCTCCCCGCGATCCTTACTCTGGGTCGGCAAGGATTAGTCGACTCGTCGCGTCGTCATTGCGCCCGGGATAATCCCTCTTGCCGTCCCAAGAAATGCTTGACGTTGTAGTGTCTCTCAACCATTGCCCAATTTTCGCCCCCCCACCCTCGTCTTGCGCCCTTTTTCTTATTCTCCAGCAGCCTGCCTCAGCCTCGGTGACGTTATCTTTGTGCGACAATATCTGGTGAGTGATGTTAATTCCTTTCTCGCATTCTCTCTCTCACCTATTCATTCTCCTACATGCCATAAACCCTACACCATATGTCATGCGCATCGTCCATACTCGGCACAACCGTCTTGTTTTGTCTGGAACCTAGGCGTATGGGGACGGTGCATGGATTCATGTCTTCGTCCTATTTTTGAGCCTACGCCCACCACGCCCACGCCCGCCCGCGCGCCTACTCTGCCCGTTGCATTGCACCCTCGATTCTCGTGCGCCTCAGAAAGCTGACTCGCCCCTCTTTTCTCCCACTGCTGCAGGTGCATGCAGCGCAGTACAATACCATACAACTTCCACCTCAGCTTGCTGTGAGCACCGAGCTTGGACGTTTCGACAGCGATCCGAAGCCAGTCCTGTCCTGCCCTGTCCGGTCCAGTCTAGTCCAGTCCAGTCCACCCAACTCTAGCCCGACCTGTCCACCTCACCTGGCCTGACCCGAACCCGACGACTCCTCCTAGCCCCAGTCACATTTGACCAGGGGGGGTTTCCTCATAA
This sequence comes from Colletotrichum somersetense, assembly GCA_030867255.1. Classification (NCBI taxonomy): domain Eukaryota; kingdom Fungi; phylum Ascomycota; class Sordariomycetes; order Glomerellales; family Glomerellaceae; genus Colletotrichum; species Colletotrichum somersetense. Next base: position 114,482 of record MU843464.1, on the reverse strand, counting down.
ACGCAAGGAAGACTGGATATCGAATTAAACTGAGGTGAACCGAGGGGAGAACGGACCCCGCCATTCTCACAGCTCATAGTGACAACTATTCCGCTTCGGTGGGCTTCCCGACGACTGCCCCTCCTCTTCCCACTTCTCTCCCTCGTACCCTGCCTTACACTGCAATCCCTCCTCCAAAGAAAAAAGGAAGAAAAAAAAAGGGCGAGGAAAGAAAGGGCTCCATCCATCCGTTTGGTATTATATTGTCTCGTCCAGAAAATCGATCAACAAAGTGAGACACCACTGCACTCCCTTCCTCAAACGAGCAATAGGCTTGATTAGCCACCAGACGCCAAAAGCACGCCAAGTCAAAGCGACGATTGGGGGGAAAAAAAAGAAAAGAAGAAAAAAAAAGGAGCCAAGAAGAAGTTCATTAGGGCGGATTCCTCACGTGGCTGCGACGTGATTCTTCCCGCTCCCTCCGTCCTTCTCCATCTCTGGGCTATCTATCCAAGCCGGTCAGCGCCCAACCCAATTCCGGCAGCCCCTCCCCATCTATTTCCCTCGCCGTTCTCCCCAGGGCTCTTGGTTGTCTTCCTGTACAATAATCTGGCGGGTAATACCGCAGCGACGACATCGACCCAGACGACTCGCCACCGGCTCGGCCGCTAGACGTCACCATGGATCACCGCTACTCGTCTTCGCGATACACTACCGCCCGCCCGCGGTCTCCCACATTCAATCCCGCAAGGGCTTCGCTTCCGACAAGCATCGGCTACAGCTCCATGTACGGAGGAGACATTCATGTCATGCCCACGTCTTCGACCAGATACGCCCCGACCAGCTCTCGGGGCCATCACCATCACCATTCGGCCACCCCGGCGACTACCACAACGACCTACGCCGTTACTAAGGATCCTCTGGCTCGTGGATCAGGCCTGAGAGAAGCGAGCCGCACCCGCAACCATCGCTCGTCGACGCTCGACTCTACCGCCGCTCGTCCAGTCATCGTCACCACGACCCAGGCCCGACCGCAGGCGAGCTCATCGTCTCACAATTCTTCGAGCAACAGACGCTCCAGCCCGACCCGCGACGACTATCGCTCCAGTGATTCAACCTTCTACACACAACCCGCCTCCTCCATACGTTCCAGAAGCCACCACCGAGGCGGCTCCTACAGTGCCACAATGGACAACGAAGAGTTTACTCGTCTGCGCGAGCGAACTCTCGATACTACCGCCGCCAGGCTCGATACGTACCGTCCGTCGAGGTCGTCCGCCGTCTACCCCAGCAGCACCACCCGACACGCCAGCGCCCCCATCGACATCGGCGGAGACGGCTACGAATACACAACGCCAAGCGATCTCGCACGCTACGACTTGGATCACAGCCGACCCCCATCACGATCTCGCCGGAGAGAAAGCATCGACCGGGGCTACTACCGCCCCAGTGTCAATGTGACGACTACGGAAAGCGCAAGCCGCCCTTATAACGATGCCGGCCGATACGATAAGCGAGCTGGCCCCCCGCCTACCACCCGGGGCTTGGACAAGATCAACCGCTCGACTACGAATGTCTATGACCCGTCGATCCCCACCATCCCTCCCGCGGCTCCTGCAGCGCCTGTCCACATGCCAGTGCCTCCCAGTCCGAAAGATCGACGCTCCATTGGTGGCCCGTCATCTCTGGATGTGGCTGCGCCGTCTGTGGCCGCCGCAACAGTCGCAGGCCCCACCGCCTCTCGACGTCCCGTTTCGGTGTACCAGGAAGGTCCGCCGCGGTCCAGTCACCATGAGGATTATTACCGAAGCCGCGAGGACGACCGTGCTCAGCGGCAGGCCAGGGATCTTGATCGCAAATACGACACCATCTACGGCAGCGGCGATTACTACCACGACGATGGTGTAGCGTCGCGAGGCTTTGGCATTCGCACAGATTCGGCCCCCGTCGGCGGCGACTTTGAAGACCGGCGCGAGCCGCGCAGAGAAGCACGCCCTGAGTCGCGGAACGGCTATCACCCAGATTCCCGCCCCGGATACCGGCCTGAGTCGCGCGGCGGCCACCGAACCTCCCCTCCGGACGCCAAGAGGGGCTCGGATGATGAGTCCAAGCGTCGGGATGACAAGGACCGGCACCTGCGCCGGACGAGTACGGCGAACGAAGATGAAGCTGAGCGAAAACGGTTGCGCGACAAGCTGACTGCGGGACTTGGCCTTGCAGCCACCGCGATCGGCCTCGGCTCCTCGGCGAAGGACAAGGAGAAGGAGAAGGACGAACGCCCCGAGAAGCTCGAGCGGGAGTCTCGCCGCCGCAGCGACGAGGAAGACGTTGGAGCTCGTGCTGCTGAAAGATACAGGCCTCGGGACGAGTCCCGAGACCCCCGCGACCGGGCCCCTGTCATTATCGAGACACGCAGAGCAACCGCGGATCAAGATGATGAGGCTCGTGACCGCGACAGGGATCGCGACCGAGAGCGTGACAAGGATCGTGACCGCGAACGAGAGCGGAGCCGCAGCCGTAGCCGCCGGGAGGCCGAGACGAGGCCCACGGGCGACAGCCTCCCTACATCGCAGCGCGATGGCTCTCCAGAAGACGACGAGCAAAAGTCCAGGCGGCCCAAGAGGCAGACAATCGGCTTCAACCCTACCAACACGAATGATATCCGGGAGCTGAAGGAGCAGTTGGCGGCCATGAAGGACGACAAACCCAAGGAGAAGGTAGCCATTCTTGCGGACAGGTCGGACCGCGCCGAACGCCCAGAACGCTCCGAACGATTGGAACGTGCTGAACGGTCAGACCGTCCTGAACGATCGGAACGATCCGAGAGATACGAACGGTCGGAGCGACTGGACAGGCCCGATCGGCTGGAGAGAGATGACAGGTCGGACCAGCAAACCTACGCCGACCTCCCTATCCGAGAAACGAAGGAACGCACGCCTTCGCCCAAGAAGGAATCGCCGCCTCCGAAGCGCGAATCGCCCGCCACTATCCTGTCGGGCGATTCAGGCACTGCCTCCTCGTCCAGGGATGACCACCGCGGCCGTGACACGACGCCGCCTCGTTCGGAGGAGAAGCAGGTCCGCGTTGTGTCACCACCCCGCGACAAGTCCGATGCCAAGCCTCTCAAGGGTATTCTGAAGGCGCCCAGCCGGTTCCCGGAAGAGGACAACCCCATCCGTGAGGGTGTCGCCCCTCACAAGGATGACAAGAAGCTGAAGGAGGTCCCACCGGGTGCCCGATGGACCAAGATCAGTCGCAAGATTGTCAACCCCGAGGCTTTGACCATCGGCAAGGAGCGCTTTGAGGTTCGCGACGATTTCGTCATCGTGCTTCGCGTCCTCAGCAAGGAGGAAATTCAGGCCTATGCTGCCGCAACGCAGGTCTTGCGAGGTATGTGAACGGACCCTGGACTTTTTGCATGACCCGGACTGACAAGTGGCACAGAGCGGAGGCGTGAAGAGTCTGGCAAAGACCGCGATCGGAGTGACCGCGACCGCGACTACGACCGCGGCCGCGACCGGGATGGTGATGACGATGACAGGCGGAGGCACCGCCACCACAAGAGGGAAGAAGACGACGATGACCGCTACGACGACGACCGCGACAGGGACCGTCACCGCAGACACCGCCGAGACGACGACGACTACGACGACGACCCGAGGCGTCGGGATGACTACCACCACCGTCACCACCGGGACCGTGAGCGCGAGCGCGAGCCTCTGGCCATTGAGGGCTGAGGGGGGGATAAAATCAATGTACCAGGGGGGGATTGTCATGTAGAGAAGCAAATTTTGGTCATGACGGCATCTGGCGATGAGCCGACGAAGCGAGAAGCGTATACTTTTATGAAGAAATCTTTTAGCACGTTTATCACGAGCTGGGGAGGGGGGCAGCGGTGATTATGTATGGTTTTTTGACTGCAAGGAAAAGAGAAAAAGGCTGGCGGCTACCAAGGTAATATAAAATCTTCCAAACACATGCATCCGAGGGCGCATCTTTTTTGCTTTCTGTGGACAAGACGAACACCCGGAGACTCAAGGGTGGAGAGGGGACGGGCGCCGAGGTTCGACAGGGGAGTCACTCGGACGAACTGGTCTTGGGTCCGCGCGAACACCATGACGCGTGGGCTTGCGAGGATGAGAGGGGAGGGAAGGTTTGGTTTTTGGGGAGAGAATGGTGGTTGGTCGTGTGGGTTTTGGGGGGGGGGGGGGGGGGGGTTCGATGGCGCTAAGGGGGAAGCCAGTTCGATATTCCGCCTTCCGGCCTCGGCGGTGGGCGCGTGTCGGACTATGTTCTTCTTGGTCGTGATGGAACACAGATGGTTACGGAGGGAGTGCTGGTATCTTGTGACGACGGGCCAGACTCCGTCTCTCGGGCCGGTGTGCCCTGCTGGGTGAGGTCTTTGTGTGTGTGTGTGTGTGTGGTCAACCGTTGGATACCCTGATAAGTTGTCTAGTCCCTCCACTCTCCGTCTTGACTTTCTCGCAGTATGGCACGCGGGGGATGGGAACGATAGATACCCGGTGTCGTGTTGATCACCTTGACGTTTCAGTCGGGGGTGGGCTCCGAGGGCTCTCTTCTATCAAGGTTCTTTCATGTGGTATCTATTAAGCATCTTTCAAGTAGCAATACATGGATGACTGGAAGAACCCTAAACTCGGCCTCCTTGGAACAATATCTACAGACCCAATAGTCTTCCCGGTCCCCTTAAATGTCCACGAAACGAGTTTGTAGAATTTCGTTTTTTGGAAGGATGGCCAATGCGGATCAGAAGGGTAGATGGTGAGTTTCTCCGGGAACTTGGCTCCGGGCTGGCGCTGACTCTGATAATATTGATACAAAAGCAAAAGCGCCTCGTCGTTGACGACCGTCCTGCCGGTTATCCGGTCAACCGACCTGAGCGGCACGTTTGCGTTCCTGCTGCTCGCCACGGCCTGGATCACGTCGGATAGATGTAGCCGGGCCGAACCGTCAGCGTGGGCCTTTTCTTCGCCGTTCCAGGCCGTCTCAACGACGAGTTCTTTCGCGGTCGGGAAGCTCAGCACTGTGACTGGCGATTTATTCTTTTCGTAATAGGGCGTGTATACATCCCAACTGTTTCCGTCGCGTCTGACAGTGTAAATGTCGTTGTTGTATCGAAGACCCTTATTTTGGCGAGCTTGGGGAGCGGCAAATGTGCTGGAGGATAACAGCGACCAAAGAAGGAGGAGGAGCGGGTATGTAGAATGCATGTCGGAGATGAGATTAAGAATGAAACACAACGAGCGATAATGGAGCGATAATAGGCAGAGCGATACTAGTATGTATATCTTGGGTTAAATCTAGAGGGATTCTTAGCATCATATTCACTTTGCAAGCTCAGCCCTATTGAATTGATTTTATCCTCTGTATTACTGAACGCTGACTGTTGGGGTTTTAATATTCATGCTTAATCTGCAGAAGCTATCCACCCCACCCATATAGGTACTAATAATAAATGACCAGCCGGACTGACCGAAGCTAACAGAACAAAAACAAAATTATACATTAAAAATATGGAAAAAAAGTAATCAAGAAATGGAAAGGTAGATAAGGTTAAAAAAAATTGGGTCGGTGACGACCAGCGAATACCTGGTGTCGTATGTTTCTGCACTTTGTGCCCTTATGGTATAATCTCTCTCCGCCTAGGTACGCCTAGGTAGTTCGGTGGATGTCGTGGTGCTCTGCTAGCTGCCGTGGGCGACGATCATGAAGAAGAGGTCTTTCGCGACACTGCATACCACTGATTGTGAGCCAATTGCTCCTCACACTCAATACCTCTTTTCACTTGCTAGCTTGACTGACATCGGACAAGTCATCATGGTAACTGATGACTCCTACAGGTAGTGTGGGGGGGTTTACCCGAGCATATTGGTGGTTGCGTTGAGTGTTTGGCTAGTCGGGTCAAGGGTAGGTAGGGTAAGGTGAAATAGTCAAGTCAAGGAGATTTTGTCTTGACCATTTTGCCTGTTGGTGATGAGCCAGAACAATAATGTCGTCTCTGGGAGCATCGCCGACCGGTTGTTATACTGATTGTCGTTTTCAATCAAGCATCGCATCGAGAGTCCAAGGTCATGTCTTCCGAGCCGCATCCGCTTATGCCGGCCGGCCGGACCGAGAGACATGACGTTCGGGCGACGTCCGAAGCCAGGTTTCGCTCCAGCGTCTGCCACCCATTTGCGACATTCCGGATGAAGGACGGGGTTTTGATGAGGAATTGACATTTGCGGGTTTCCAATTCGAGCCTTGCCCTGTTCGTAGCAGCGGATGCCGATGGCCAGGTGGAAGGGGTTGGGGCGGCTGTCGACGACTTGGGGAGCGAAGATCTCCATTCGCATCACTCGCATGACGATCCAGACCGCTCCGACCGCGACGAGACTGGCCAGCATCTTGATCTTTTGCTTCCTGTGAAAATCCAGCCGCCTGTGCCGTTTGGATGGGAAATCTGACGTCGCACCTTGTGACCTGGTCCGCCGATGACTTCGTTGGCGCAAGAGTGAACTGGGAGCGAACGAAGAAGGCGGAAGCAATGCTTGAGGAGTGTAGGTAGATAACGCAGGGCTATTTGTTGTTGTGTTTCGAGTAATCGTTGGTTGAGAGTGGCATGATTTCTCTACGTAAGGGTGCGAAGAGAAATCGAAGGTCAGTTTGGAAGAATGATTGTTTCGATGCCCAAGAGGTGAAAAGGACGGCTCCACCCTGTTGAAGCCATCATGACAGTACCATTGCACCGACAAACTTTGGCCACGGGAACCACAAAGTCCAGACACCCGGAAGGTTAGTTCAGCAGTCAAGTGATTCAGGGGAGCGCACGAGTCTAACCCTACACCTATTCACGTGGGGCGACCTTTTCAACAGGCCCGGCCGTCGAGCCACCTCGACAACCGCCGTCTTGTTTGCGGTTCTGGGGTTTGGAGCGTGATGCTGTCTGCTCCTCTGGCGTTCGCCCCATGCAGTTTGAAAATTGCAGCCGACACCGTGCCTAGCACCCCGGATGGGGGCTTTGGGTTTTTACAAGCTGTCTTGAATGATTCTACTCATTCGGCGGATGTAGGCCAAGAGGTGCTATTCCAGATTTGGCTGATATGCATATTGTTTTTCGGAAGAGCACAAACTTGACAGCCTTCAATGTTGTCGGGAGCCCAAACTTGGCATTGTATTGCATCCTCGTCTTTTAATTCGACAATTCCGCGTCCATAGATGAGACTTAATACCGGTCACTCTGTCCATGGACGCAAACACGGCAGGGTATTTACATTCAGAACCGATGAAAAGCCTTTGTTTGTTTTGCCATCAGTCTCTGCTGCATACTTCTACAAAACAGGTATCGAATCCCAGAGGAGGATGCTAAGTCAGGACGTCTTTTTTCTCCGAGTCTTTGAGGGAAGCCTCGTTCTCCACACGACTTCAAAATAATCCGTTCGTTTGGTGCCCCTCTTGGTTGCGACGGTAAATGTCATCACTTCTTTGGCTGCTTGTTTGAGGCAACCATGTCGGCCAACTTCATCTTGACGAATTCCGTATCCACACTCGTTGAACGGACTTTTGACCAACACTCACTAATACGCAACCGAAATCGTTTATTTGTGGCCCTCGTTCTGATCCTGCTATCGATGGGATGGTTCTACGGCACCACTGGCATGCGCAGTTATGGCCAGCGGCTGTTGAACCACGGGCTCACAAGTACAGAGGACCACCGCATGTGGGACGACGCCGACTCTACACGCTTAGACTGGGCAAGGCCGCCTCCGGGGCACCTTATCCCTCACAAAATATGGCAAATTATGCTGCCGAAGGTCCAGAATGACGGAAACGCAGTCAAACCAGATACTCTGAAGGAGACAACGACATGGTTGGCCACTAACCAGGATTACGTATAGTGAGTACTTTTGAATTTCGTTGCTAGGGATTCCCGGTATCGAAATAATGTTCTGCCTGGCGGTGTTCAGAAACAGCACGGTACATTGCGAAGCAAAGCAATCGCAGCCATTGTTTCCTTCAGGCTTCTGCCACCCCGGCAAGACTTGATGCTGACCTATCTCAGTACCCTTGTAGGTGAACCCGGCAGCAAGGAGTTCATCCACCGCCACTTCAGCCATAACACTACAATTATCACAACATACGACTCATTGCCTAACGTCGGCATGAAGTCGGATTTTCTTCGATACCTTCTCCTTGACGTCGAAGGAGGCGTATATACTGATACCGATACGATTGCTCTCAAACCTATTGATGATTGGGTGCCCGAACACCTCTATAACCAAACTCGGCTTATAGTTGGTGTCGAGTTTGACCAACGGGATGGGGGATACTGGGCTGATATCCCGCATGCGCTACAGTTCTGTCAGTGGACCATTGCTGCGGCACCGGGCCACCCTGTCTTCCAGAAGATGGTATCTCGCGTTGTTCGTTCGTTGGAAGACTTGGTGCGAGAACATGGTGGGGCAGGACATGGTTCTACATGGAAGCCAACGAGCTTCGAGGTCATGAACTCTACAGGCCCGGCAGCATGGACGGATGCGGTCTGGGAGTATCTACAAGAGACTGATGAGACTCTCACAGATATCAGAAACCTTTCATCTTTGGGGCAACCGAGGCTGTTTGGTGATGTGTTGGTTCTCCCAATCGATGGATTCGGAATGGGCCAGCCACATTCAGGGAGTACAAATGACGGAAGTATTCCTGATGGCGCGTTAGTGAAACACCTGTTTGGAGGTTCTTGGAGAGGGGACTAGCGCTCGATTTCAAAATCTAGAGGAAGATGATGCCTAGAGACACAAGATGCTGATGGAACAACCATGTATGATGCGGATAGTGGGTAGGATAAGTGTTTGGGAATGTTATGTTGAAGTACGTATACGGCCGCCATAATCTTGTTCAACTGCTTGTGTTAATGTGTAACTCTGTCGTCGGCCTCGTCGCGTCAATTCACAAAGCTGCTGTTTAAGAAACGCAGAGCCGAGGTCCAGATCACACCAAATGTGGTCTAAGCAGCAGTGGCAGACCGTTAGGGTAGAGAACAGCTGCTTAAGGAAAATAGCGCCAACGTGAAAGATCAAGTAAATGGTCATTGGCGTTTTTGCCTTTTTGATACAATACGTGGTGCTTTGTATACGGATGACTTGATGTCCCCAGGCCCACCTGCACGCCCCGAGTCTCTTTACCCAGCGGTCCTCCTCGACACGCTGAAAACTCATCTCGCGGGGGGTCGTTGGCCGGATCTGCGTCTCGACGTGCAACCACACCTCTGGCCGACACCTTTGTGATACTTGTCAACGCCAGCGAGAGAACGAACAGCCGCCCCCGTGCGACGATCCCGGCACCTGATTTGCTCGTCTCCCGGCGTTGGGGCTTCCGCCCACGCCCGGCCCCCGTGAAAACCCGGAAACCGTCCATCGCGGTGCACCTTTTCAACGGCCCCGGCCGTTGAGGTTGGGCCGCTTCGAAGCTGGTGAGAGTTCCGCCACTCTGCAACGGCAGCGTCTATTTCTCAACCACCACTACCTCGACAGCCACACTCTGGGGAGGTTGCCTCGCCCTGACAAGACATATATGTCGCGTCTCGTCCGCCGGTTCCCCCCAGGTCTCCGAGAACCGCGCCCTTCTCGCCCCTCGAATCTCCACCAGAGGCCGCGTGGTCTCCTGAAGGGTTCCTGGGCGCATCACAGCAAAGTCTACCCCAGAACCACCACCTTGTGCGCCTCTCATCATCTCATACCTCCTCCGGGACCGCTCCCCACATCAAGCCAGCCAGATGCCTATATAAAGCTCCCTCCTGACTGGTATTCCCCTCCCCCCTCCTTTTCCTCCTCATACCAACCTCTCACCCGTCTCTGGACGACACCACCGCAACTCTCAAGACAGAACACAACCCTGAGATGAGACACGCCGTCTGGTTGACCGGCTTCCTGGCCGCCACCGGCCACGTCCTGGCCGGTGCCCAGACCCAGACCGGTGGAGACGAGCCGGGTGCCGCGGTCCCCACGGCCGGCACGGACGAGCTCGTCTCCCAGCTCGCCGACTTGGTCAGGTTTCACAAGACCAAGAGACCCTTCGACGTCTGGGAGCCCCGCGGCGGGGACGAGCCGGATCCCGGCCACCAGGCTGGCAGGTACAGGACCGACCCCGTCTCCGTCGACTGGGCCCAGATGCGCAAGACAAAGACGCTCCGCGGCGACTCCAACAGCTGGAATCCGCAGAGGAAGTACTTTGGACCGCCTGAGCTCCCGAGCCCGACCTCTTCCTTGACCACCGCCACCCCCACCGGCCCGGCCTTCTTGGCTACTATCACCGCCTCGGGCTCGGGCTCGGGCTCCTCCTCGGCCACGCCCACGGCGTCTACCGCCGCCACCAGCGCCCTCCACCGCCTGTACGAGCGCGAAGCTCAAGGCTCAGAGCCCGTCTCCGTCGACTGGGCCCAGATGCGCAAGACAAAGACGCTCCGCGGCGACTCCGACAGCTGGAACCCGCAGAGGAAGTACTTTGGCCCGCCCGAGCTTCCGACCTCGACCTCCTCCTCCTCCTCCTCCACCGCCACCGCAACCGGCTCGGCCTCCTCGGCCACGCCGACGGCGTCTACCAGCGCCATCAGCGCCCCCCTCCCCTTGAGCAAGCGGGACGCGCAAGGCTCGGACGACGTCGCAGCCACGGTCACTCCCGCCCCTATGGTCACTCCCGCCATTCTGGTCAGTGTGGTCAGCACCACTTACGATCTCCCTGCTGCCGCCACCCCCACGCCGATCCGCCGCCCGGTCAAATGCACCTCCAAGAAATGCCAGCGCCGCGCCACGACGCAGGCGTTTTTATGGGAGAAACGCCGGAAGAATCTCTGGCAGGTCATGGACTTCGACATCTGCCGCAGAGTTAAGTGCTTCTGGCGTAACCGCCCGATGAAAATCCCCACGGAAGAGTCAGAGGAGAAGGAAGACCAGCTCCGCAAGGGCGGGGTGTTCCGCAGAGGAGAGGAGGGGGAGGGCGACGACACGCGGCCCCCGTTCATGTGCGGCAAGAGGCTCCGCTTCCACGAGAAGCTCCGCAAGGAGGTGATCGAGGACACCCGCGACCCGTCCAGGTGCCGCGCCAAGAAGTGCTCGCCCGGGGCCCCCAAGAAGGGCCGCTTCCGCGGGGACCTCGACAAGGAGATGTCGTACGACCCGTGGAAGTGCCGCTACTGCGAGGGGATCCGCGAGAAGCACGCCACCGCCACCACGACGCCGACGCCGACCCCGCTCCCGGAGCACGACTGGGACCCGACGACCGTCGGCACCCCCAACGGCCCCGTCAAGCCTGAGCCGACCCCCACCCCGCCGCCGCCGAAGCGCAAGGGCAAGAAGCCCATGCCCAAGAAGCCCGTGAGCCTCAAGCAGGGCAAGAAGCTCCACAACTGGAAGCCCACCGTCACGGCCACGGCCTGGGTCACCCTAACTGCCACCGCCGTGCCCACCGGCGCCTCCGTTCTCAAGCGAGACGTTGCGGGCGTCGCCACGGCCGCCGCCGCCGCCGCAGCCACCCCCGCCGTGGCCACCTCCGCCCTCGAGGTCGCCCGGACGACCAGTGACCGGTCTAGGTACATCAGGTGCCGTCCCAAGAAGTGCAGAGACCTCTACCGGGGCCCGTCGCGCCGCTGTGCCAAGAGGCCCGTGGGTCCCAAGAAGCCCGTCGTGCCGCGGGAGCCCGCGGGTCCCAAGAAGCTCGCCATGCCGCGGAGGCCAAAGACCACGACCACCGCCTCCGCGGACCCCGACTACACCCCGACCTACGTCCTCAACCCTCACCCCAAAGGATACCCCGCCATTCCCGCAGAGGGGTTCGCGGACAGGAATAACTGGGACTGGGAGGGCCGCCCCGGGCTGACCTTGGTGAAGAAGTCCCTTCCCACCGAGCCCGCCGCCGTCGGAGCCCGCCATGAGCGCAGGGAGATACCGCCCCCCATTCCAACCTACCAAGACGCGAGGTGGGAGCGGATTGCGGAACATCACCCGACGCTGCTCGTGCCCGTCGAAGACAGCGACTTTCGCCCTGAGGACGGCGACTCGGGCCCCGAGGACGGCGAGGCCCTCCGGGAGCACAGGGTGATAACGCCCGCCCACGCCAGGTTGCCCATCCCAACCTACCAAGACGCGAGGTGGGAGCGGTTTGCGAAACATCACCCGACGCTCATAGTGCCCGTCGAAGACGGCGACTCGGGCCCCGAGGACGGCGAGACGCTGCAGTCCGCCATGGAGCCCCCCGCCAAGGCGGAACCCCCGTTCAAGGGCGTACCGGGTGTTGATTACCCCCTTCCCACCGATCCCGAGACGAGGGTTCCCTTCGGCCCCGAAACGGAGTGGGAACCGACCCTGAAGACTCGCCCGCCGCCCCCGAAGGCCGTCCAAGGCCGGGGCTTGAACCCTCCCGCCGTCCCCAGAAAGGGTCCCCTCCTCCCCGTCCCCATACCGCTGGAGCGAATCAACAGGCTTCTCGAGCAGATCCTCCCGGCCGCGCCCATCAAAGGCAAGAACTCGGGCAGTCCCTCCAAGGCCGTCGCCAAGGGCCCCGAGGACGGCAAGGACCAGCAGCCCTCCACGACGACTCACGCCCCCAACTCTGGCATACCGACCTTGGATCCCTATACGCACCCTTGCTTCCGCGGCAGCCCGTGGAAGAGACCTGTCCCCGACCGCGTTAAATGTCATGAAGAGGCAAAGCTCATAGAGGCAAAGCTCAGAGAGAAGGCCGCCGCTAAGGGCCCCGGGGACGGCAAGGGGCAGCGGCCCGCCGCGACGACTCCCGCCTCCAACCCCGGCACACCGGGCGTGGATCCTCGCTTTTCGGATCCTCTCTTCCGCGGCAGCCCGTCGTCGAGACCTATCCCCCATCCCCACGACGTCCAAGAAAACGGAGAACTCAGAGAGAAGAAGCCCGTCGTCGTCGTCGAGGCCCGCCAGACGCCGCAGCTCCTCCCTCTGAAGTGGCCCATCCCCCCTACCACCCGCTCCGACCCGAAGTGGGAACGGATCGAGAAGCACCGCACGCCGCCCCCCGAGCCCGTTGAAGGCTGGGACTCGGGCGAGCCTGCGAAGCGTGACCTGTCCGATATACCGCCGCCGACGCCCGACGTGTGAACGGGAACACTGGGAGCCCCCTACCCCTTTTCTCGTGGAGTTCGGTTCTTGACCCGTCGACGGCAGCCAAGCAGGGATGGCCGGTACGTGTTTGGTTTCGTTTTGGTTTTGTTGTCTGCGGGAATTAGCGTTGCAATCTGTCTAGTCATCAAAGCTCAAAGGGATCAGTCTGCTTACCGGGACGGAGTAACGGAGCCGGGTTCAAAACGGAGTCTGGGTTCGACGACGGACGCGACAACAACGAACACGGGATGTGGTCGACACGGCTAGCTTGTAGGCCTAGGACGTAGTTTAGTGCGCTTTAATAAAAATGATATTTGGAAAAAAAAGGAGAGAGAAAAAAAAAGAAAAAAGACATCACCAAAGTGAAGAGGTGGGTTTGTGAAAAATCTCTTTTTTTCCTCTAAAATATCGATTTGCTTTTTACTACTTCTTCACTGCAGCCACCCATTACAGGCAACTAGCCTCATGACCACAGCTTCTCGATGAGATATTCCATCTGTTCCGTGCGGTAGGTGTCGGGCAGGACGCGGGCCAGCGAGGTGACGTTGGCGTCGAAGCTGATGATCTCGGGGTTCTCGACGTCGTACGCCGGCCAGGTGACGCCACTCGCGCCGCCGTTCCGGTTCGGGTCGCCCTCGGCGATGAAGGCGGCCCACATACTCGACATGACGCCGGCCAGCCGCTTGTACGACTCGGGCTTGCCCTCGAAGGGGTCCGAGGCGACGGCCGTCTCGTAGCCGAGGCCGGCCGTGTTGTCGAAGACGAAGGCGACCTCTTGGAAGTGGTTGACGCCCTCGGCGGGCGACAGGCCGTTGACCAGCACGTTGAAGTTGTAGGCGTAGACGGTCTGGTTGGCGGCGGCCCAGCGGCGAGCGAAGAGGCGGCGGGGCGCGTGCTGGGTGCGGTCGCCGGCGAAGGCGTTGACGCGCTTCCACATGGCGCCGTACGGGGCGTAGACGCCGGTCGGACGGCCGTCGAGGGTGGCCGGGTTGCCGAGGCGCGGGATGTCCGGGTACAGGGCCGAGAGGACCTCGGTGGTGACGTTTCCGGCGCCGCCGGAGCGGAGGTAGGCGCGCCACTGCTCAGTGGTGTTGACGCCCTTGACGCCAAACTGGGTGCCCTCGTCCGTGTTGGAGCCAATGAGGAGCGGGACGTGAGTGAAGCGGCCTTCGTTGACGAGTTCGTGGCGCGGGGCGATGAGGAAGTCGCCATCGACGACGTTGGCGAAGTCGGGGGTCGCCACGGCGGTGGTGGAGTTGATGGCGTTGCTCAGGTCCCAGGCCGGCACGCGGCGGAGGCACGCGAGGGTGCTGGCGGCCGAGGTGCAGTTGACCTCGTCCACGATGGCGTCGTAGTAGTTCTGCCAGGTGGTGGTGACGACAGCGGGGGCGGCCGGGGGCTCGACCTCGCCAAAGTCGGTGGTGAGGCCGGTGCCGCTCTGCAGGATGGCGGCGCGGTAGAGGCCGTCGTCGCGGCCGCCGTAGGCCAACATTTGCGCGGTGACGCTGCGGGCGCCGGCGCTCTCGCCCCATAGGGTGACTCGGGCCGGGTCGCCGCCGAAAGCGGCGATGTTCTCGCGGACCCAGTGCAGGGCGAGGCGCTGGTCACGGAAGCCGAGGTTGCCGGCGCCGTCGGCCTTGAGCTCGTCGCTCCACAGGAAGCCCCAGGCGTGCAGGCGGTAGTTGATGCTGGCGGCGACGAAGGGGGTGCGCATGCGGACGCCCTGCTCGACGATGAAGGAGAGGTTGTAGCGGGGGTCTGCGCTGCCGCCGTTCGTCAGGCCGCCGCCGTGGATCCAGAGGGCGACGGGGAGCCGGGCGTCGGGGGCTACGCCGTGGGGGCGGACGACGTTGATGGTGAGGCAGTCCTCGGACACAGGGTTGCCCAGGACCCAGGTGTCGCTGCCGTAGCCGAAGCACAGCGGGGAGTACTGGGTGGCGTTGCGAGAGCCCTCCCAGGAGGAGTCCAGGGGCTGGGGCGGGCGGAAGCGGAGGTCGTCGACGGGTGGGTGGGCGTAGGGGATGCCGAGGAAGAAGTCCTGGTCGTAGGAGGGGCTGTAGACGCCGTGGTAGGAGCCGTTCTTGAGGTGGACGGTGGGAGCGGCGGCGGCGGCGGCGGCGACGGGGTTGTTGTCCGGGAAGGGCTCTCTCGGGACAAGGGCGGAGGCCGTGGCACAAGCCGTCGAGAGGACGACGGCGAGCAGGTTGAATCGAGCCATGACGTTCCGGAGGAGGTGAGCTACGGGCAGTGAGGGTGCTTGAATGGCGTACGGGACATGTCGCACTCTCTCACCAGCGTCGACGGCGGCGAGTCGCGAGCATTATGTACCCGGTGTAGCAGTGGGGTGCCATCGGGCGAAGGCCAGACTCTACCCAAGGTGCAATCTCCCGAGGTTGGACTCATGCTGGAGACAATAGCCCACCGAGGCCCGAGAGCGGCGGATTCCCGGCATCGAGCCACGAGACCAGACTGGACTGGACCGGGGTAGCATCCAAGCTAGGGCGCGGAGGCTACGTCACCTGTCCATGGCGGGTAGATAGATGTTGGACAACTTGGCGTGTCGGGAGAAGGAAACATCAGTTGGTGCTCCGTACCTAGTCTAGGTAGGTATCGTCGACGAGGATCCGTAGTTGACAGGATAAGTAAACAAAGGCGACGGCTGATCCAATGGTTCGGGTTGTTTTCCCCCGCAGTCGTTGTGCATAATCGGCCCTACCTACCCTGGCAACTTTGGAGATTTGGGGTTGGGTGGTGTGGGGGAGAGGAAGAAGGTCATGGCAGCAAGCGGCTACTTGATGCGGTCAAGTCCCGAGCAGATGGACAAGGAAGAAGGCATGGCATGGACGGACTGGGGATACTTGCAGACATGCAATCTGCAGGGATTCGGGTCGAGTCGAGTCATGGGAAGCCGACCGGTGCGGACGGATCCATCCTGCCATGACATGGCGAGGAACCGAGCAGTTGGTGACGACGATGAACCGCTGCGCTACCTCTCCGCGTTTCTCCGCGTTGACGCAGCGGGGAACCTGGGAACCCGGAGCGCAGATCTGGGCCCCGAACCGGCCAAACGGTGTATGGCTGCGTGCTTCTTGTCTTGTCGAGTTCGGGGTCGGAGTCGATTCCTGTGTGCGGGAATTAGAAGACATGGATGGATGGATGGATGGGTACGAATCCAGGGCAAGTGGGATATTCATACATCGTAGGTAGGAAGGTAGGAAGTAGGTAGTTTACGTGAAAAATGCATTCCGTAATCAACCGTTCATTTCCGGGGTGCGGGGGGGAAGGAAAAAAGGAAGGAAGGAAGCCCCCAGGTGCTCCTCCCCTCCACTCACAGTAGGTACAGTGTAGTCGTAACCAAGAAACATCGATTGGCACTGTCCAGGCAAGGATGAGGAAGGAACCGGAAAAAAAAAAAAAAAAAAAAGAAAACTCCCCCCAATAAATATGAAAAAATAGCAATGACGACATCCGTCCGCTCCGAGAAACACGGCCCCGGAAAACTCGGGCTCCCACCGCTGGACGACCAGGGCCCCGAACCGAAACCTCAACCTCCTCCCCCGGGCCCTCCCGACATCTCCGATCCCGCATACCTCTTCTTGTGAACACAACTTTCTCTCTCCTTGCACGGAACGACGTCTCACGTAAGTAAACCTCTCTTCTTAAACCTCCGCACAAAGCTCACGCGGCCTTTCAGACACTCATCCCCCCCCCCCCCCCCGCAATGCCCGCCACCTCGGCCGCCAAGGGCGGCAAGTTCACCTACTGCGTCGGCAGCCCGTCCTTCTCCCCGGACGAGTACGCCAAGGACGCCGCCCGCCGCGAGCGCGCCAACGAGCTGCTCGCCGCCGACGACTTTTACGGCGCCGTCGTCCTCTCCTTCCGCCTCCCCGACCCGGACGACTACGTCTACCACGCCATGACCGCCGTCCGCCTCGCCGAGGTCCAGCGCGTCGTCGCCATGGGCCGCGCGAACGGCATGCACGCCTGGTACCGCGACGACGGCGGCGGCGACGGCGACGGCGACAACCGGACGCCGCCGCTCGACCCCCCGCCCCGCGCCGACGTCGACGCCTACGTCAGCATCTTCTCCCCCGCCACCTCCACCCCGGCCGCCCTCAAGTCCTTCCTCGCCAACGCGAAAAAGGGCTCCGTCCGCGCCGCCGCCGCCGCCCACCTCCTCTCCCGCCGCTACGTCCACCCGGCCCTCGCCGCCGCCCTCGACGTCCCCCGCGTCAAGCCGCGCTCCGCCTCCGCCGCCGCCCTGCCGCCGAACCCCTACTTCGACTTCTGGGCCTGGTCCTGCCGCGCCCTCGAGTGGTGCGGCCCCACCCGCGCCCTCGGAGCCCGCCCCGGCGCCCGCCTGCAGAGCCACCACGTCCTCCCCGTCCTCATGCACCACTTCGGCTGCGCCGTCCCGACCCACGAGGCCCTCTGCGTCCTCCGCACCCTCGCCGCCGGCCGCCCCGTCGCCGACGTCGGTTCCGGCAACGGCTACTGGTCCCACATGCTCCGCGCATACGGCCTCTCCGCCGTCCACCCCGTCGACAACATGCAGTCCTCCTGGCGCGTCACCTGGGTCCCCGACACCATCGCCGCCGACGGCACCGCTTTCCTGCGCTCCTCCCGCGCCGCCGCCGGCGACGGAGGCCGCGACCTCGTCCTCCTCCTCGTCTACCCCATCGTCGGCGGCGGCCCCGTCGCAGACATCACCGGGCCCGAGGGCGCCTTCACCCGCCGCCTCGTCGACGCCTACCGCGGCGACACCCTCGCCGTCGTCGGCACCCAGAACCGCAACGGGTACACCGCCTTCCGCGACATGACCGTCGACGAGTACATGGAGCGCGAGCAGCCCGCCTGGACAAAGGTCGCGCAGATCCCCCTGCCCAGCTTCGCCGGCAAGGACGAGGCCCTCTTCGTGTTCCAGAGGGGCGGGAGGGCGCCGCCCAGGGACGTTGACGCGGCCGAGGGGGCCAAGGCCGAGGCCGAGGCCAAGAAGTCGTAGTAGGGCGATACACCAAGGTACAAACAGTTTGCAAGGCGCTTGGTTCCTCGTGAGGTTGCCAGGTACACAATAATAGCGATACAGTTTGAAAGATACAGTATAAGTATCATGCCCAGTACGCAACAGAATAGCAGGGCGGTACACGTCAGGTTGAACAGAGACGAGAGAGAATGAAGAAGAAAAGAAACATGAAAGGAGGGGGTGTAAACCCGGCATCAATCTCAGCCCGCTATCAAATTCATACACGTCACATGGCATCGATCTTTGCTTTTCTTCTTCTTCATGATTCGTGGAGTTTCTGCGCTGCTGATCATGTAGGAAAAATCCCCGAAAGAAGTGATTCTTTTAACTGGCACATCTATAAAATAAAATAAAAACCTGGCTTCGTTCCCTCACGTAGAAAAAAGCGCCGAAAAAAAATCTTTCAAAAAATCCGGTCCATTGCCCACGTCAGTCCATCTTCCCATTCTTGTCTTTCCTGTAGGCGCTGACGCCAGGCGCGGGAGGGGGGTGGGTAAGCATATCTTAAGCCAGCAAGTACGCTCCCCTTTCGACGCCTCGCAGAAACGGCTCCAAGTTTTTGGGCAAACCAAGAATATCGCGCGCGGGCCACGATAAGGGGGTAAAGGACAAGGACAAATAAACACACGACTCCCCTCTTCCCGCCAAGTAACCGAAGAAGGGGAAAAAATGTACCGAGAAGTTGAAGAAGAAAAAAATGACAGACTTCATACGTCCATCCCACCTTCACACACCCCTTCGCCGGAAACAAAACCTAGATTGCCTCAAACCAAATGAGAAAAAAAAGTCCAACCCGAAAGAAGAAAACGGAACCGAATGCCTCAACGTTTCTTCTTTTGCAGTGCAAGGGAAAAAGAGTAGAAATCCGCCTCATGTCTTTTTGTCGTGGATCCAAGGCGTCGTAGCAAAGTTCGTGTGCTGTTTGCTGCATGAACGAAAATTTGATAGCCTCCGCTGCGCCATGTCTGTCCGAACCTATCCAGACCATCCCAGCTTCACACCATTGGCCGAGAGAAGAAAAGAAAGTAGAGAAAAACGGGGGGCGAAAATAGCAGTCATCGTTATGTCGTCATCGTCCGATAATATCGGTTATCCGCTTTCCCCTGTCCACACCTCATCTCTAGACCTGTCAAGGATCGATCAGGCACGTATAGTACAAATGTTTGGTTTTTTTGGTTGTCCGTATGTGTGAGTGCGAGTGTGTGTGTGTGTATGTGTGTGTGTTGCTGTGGGGTCGTGAGATGTCGGTATCAACGATGCGCGCGGAATGGAGTCGAAATAAGCATTGGAAAATGTATGAACCGATTTGATGAGTGCGGCACGCTTGGATGATGCTGAATGGCGAGGTTTGTTTTGGGGGGGGGGGGGACAATGCGGCCGGTCCAAGTGCGTAGTGAGAAGAAACCGTCACAGATGAACGTGGTAGTATCGCCCATCTCGGGCGGGAGTCGACCGTGAGCCGCTTACTCCTCGGCCTCGCCCTTCCTCATTCTCTCGTTCCACTTCCGCTTGCCAACGCGCGTCTCGTAGTGAGGTGCCAGCGTCTTAACGTCCTGCATGATGGACTCGATAGCAGAACGCGTCTTGTTGCGGTAACAGTCCACTGTCTTTCTGTTAGCGTCTCGCTTCACTCTACGACAGGGGGCGGAAAGAAACACTTACGGGCTCTCTGGAGGAATACAGTCCGTCCCGCAAAGACACGGCTCTGCAGCCAAGCCATGCGGTATCCGAGGTCGTTCAGCCGAACCTCCTTGCCTCGAACGCTCTTCCTCATACGCGGGATGGCAACCTCGCCCTCGGTGTTCTCGCCGATGGGAACCTTGACCATGGACTTGCTGTTGCCGGCACCTCTGCGAGAGCCGCGACCGTCAGTCTCCTCAACGCCGTCATCCTCCTCATCGGCATCTTCCTGGAAGAATTTGGAGCCGGTGGCCGACGGCGGCGGGCTCTGCATCTCGCGCGGGAAGTACGACCGGGGGAAGACGGACGCGCCCTTACGGAAGGAGTCAGGAATCTCCTTGGTGTCGACGCCGTCGAGCGTAACTCTGACACGCAGACGGGAGCCTCGGACATTGTCCTCGACTAGGATAAACTTGCGCTTCTTGGCCTCGGGGATGTTGGGGAACAGGTCTTCGGGCTCGCCATTGTCGCTGCGGCTGTGGCGGCGCGCAGTCACGGTGCCGCCGTGAGAGCCGCTGCCCATATGGGGCACCGAACCGGAGCTGGGCGCCGGGTAGCCACCATGACTGCCGTAGCTGCTGGAGAAAACCTGCGACTGCCTCACGTCGTCGCCGCCAGCCTGGCCCGCGGGGGCTTGGTGATGGTGATGGTGTTCATCCATGTACTCTCCATCGCCTATTCAGATATGATAAGTCAGCCAACGTTGCAATAAGATGATATTGGAAACGGATGTCGGAGCGGCGGATGCGGATGAGCGGAGTACGAGAGGGGTAAATATGTTTGATCGACGACCCCAATAGCAGGAACCAACGGCAACGCGAAACGCTCAACACAACAAAGAGGGGGATTCGGGGGTTGTGGGTTTTTTTTCTTTTCTTTTCAGGTACATGAGTGCCGTCGCATGAGCTCGGGGCTTTTGATTCTGTTTTTCTCTTCTCTTTCCTGCGTCTCATCTTACGACAAGACAACAGAAGCCAAGGCGATTGGGACGCGAAAGGATTGGGGTTGAATGCCAAAAAACGCTAAGCAATGCGACTTTTTGCCGGCATCTCTTCTAAGAGATATACCGCATGTTGCCCGACAAGTTCGGGACAAGTGACTAACGACAGCAACAGCAGCAACTGCGTGCAGCAACTATGGTAATGTACAGATCTGTGCCGTAGAGAAAAGGAAATCCCTCTCAACCCGCGGCGAGCTTTGCTGTATCGTGTGGCAGTTGCTTTGATGCGGCGGCCGAAAACCGGGCGCTATACATCAGGACGCGCAAGAGAAGAAAAAAAAGACAATAGTGCAACGAACCCATTCCCGAGACATCTGACCAACTAGCAGAGTAATAATGTAATAAAGGCACAGTGATAAAAAAAATTTGTGTTTGTGATGAAGCTCGTGTCGTTCTGGAGCACGGCTGACAGGCAGGTGATGAAAAGGGGGGGAAGGTATCACATGATCAACGATCTTTGGGGATGGGGTTGTGCCGGGCAGTGTGTGTATATGTGCGGTGCGATGCAACGACAATCAACAAACGACGGGATTCGCAAACGCTGCAGATGCTGAGGGGCGCTTCTTAATCACATCTGGTGGAACATACCGACTTCGTCCCCTCCACCCGGAGCGTTGGCGTGCGACATATGACCCATGTTCATTCCAGGCATCTTGGATGATGCGCCCCCGGGTCCCATGCCACCTGCACCTTGAGGCATCCCTGGCGGACTGGGGCCGCCCATGTGACCGCCGGGGTGAGGACCTCCCTGAACCGACTTCCTGGTGTTCATCTTGGCCATGCGGCGAACTCTTCGGCTTCGGAGCCGGGGATCTTGGTTGCTGTTGCGCCAGCTGTCCACGGCGCGTTGGATGAGGCCTCGCTTGCCGCGCAGAGGAGGGTTCAGCTGGGCCAGGGCCCAACCAACCGTGTTGCACTCGGTCTCGTAAACCTGGCGGTTACCGCGGTATTGGTCCTTGGGACAGCAGGCCCTGGGGTAAACACAGTTCTCCGTCTTGAACTCGGCAGACAGCTCGTCCGTGTTGACCGACTCGACGTCGCAACGGATGGTGTACTCCATCTTGACGCGGTCGCGCGAGTACTCGAACGCGATCCATTGGACACCGTTCTGATCTTGCCTGACGACCAGCGGCGTGGTGGCCGGGATGGGGCCGGGCGCCGCGTTAGGGTTAACACCTCCCGGAGTCGAGCCGGTGGGGGTGTTGAGCGCGGCGCCGTTCTGGGGGTGCTGGGCGTGCTGCATCGGGGTCGTCTGAGGCTTCTGCAGCTGCAGCGGCACCTGGGGCTCCGTCTTCATCTGGCCGCGCGGGCTGTTGGTCATCTGGGCCTGGCTGTGTTGCGCCGCGTGCTGAGGCATGTGTTGCTGCTGCTGCTGCTGTTGCTGCTGGGATTGCGCAGACATCATCATGTTGGGCTGGGAAGACATGGACTGGTGCGTCTGGGCGGCGTGCTGCGCGTAGGGCGACTGCTGAGGTTGCGCCTGCATCGACGGGTAGTGCGCTTGCTGGGTCTGGTAGTACATGTGCTGCTGGAGAGGCTGGGACGGCGGCTGGCCGTAGATGCTACGGTGCTGGTCATGCTGAGAGGGGGACGCTACCGACGCGGGCGAGTTCGACTGCGGCGTGTGGTAGGACATGGGAGGGTAAGGTGGTCTCGGCATTTGAGCGGCGGCCATCATGTCGGATTGATCTGTTTTGTTCATCGTCGTCAGCCACGTCTTGCCCTCTCTCTTTTTGAGTGAAGCCATCCCAAGACGCGTCGTCCCCGTTGCGGTTCGCGCGCAGAGCAACGCGTCGTCGGTTGGTTTGGCGGGGAAGGGGGCGCAAGAGAGAGACTCACCGGCGGATGTGTATCCGCTTGTCGCGCCTGGGGTGCTGTAGGGACTCGGATGCGCGTAGTAGGGAAGACCGTCCTGGGGGTGCTGGGCGCTGGTAGACTGGCTCTGCTGCTGATAGGCGGGCGCGATGGGATGTCCGGCCGAGGCGTATGAGGGATGCTGCTGCGACTGAGCCTGGGGATGATGCTGCTGATGGACGATGCTCGAGGGTCGAGAATGTTGCTGGTGCTGCAGATGTTGCTGCTGCTGAGTAGGTGCTTGACCCTGGGGCTGATGGTGGGGGTGATGCTGCATAGAGAAAAGACCCATTAGTCCCTCATCCAAAGACGCTTCGACGTATTAAAGTTGAGTAGTAACAAGCAGAAGAGGAGGGAAAAAAACAAAGTGAAGCAAGGCAGGGCGAGGCGCGTCTGTATTTTTATTTTTTACACCTTGACACTGTCAGGGTACGGGGGGGGAGGACGGGGGGTTCCAGTCCAGGAGCCAGGGCAGGTGTGGATGGTGAGAAGTGGTTCCTTCCTGCCCCTGTTACTCCCCCCTTCTTGGCTCGTCGACGAGGGTTGCGCGGGTGAGGCGTGCTAGACCCAGTTTGGGACCCCTTTTTGTAGTATAAAATGGGTTTTTTTTTTTTTTTTGCTTTGGCGAGGAGGCAGCTCCAGACCCAAGGCCACGGCGCATACTACAGCGCGGCGGCCAGATGGGAGACGAGGGTAGGTAGTAGGTAGGGTTCAGGAGGTGGGAAGGATATTGATTGCTCTGGCCTTACTTTTACCCCTGGATAATCAAGCAAAAGCTTCGGTTAAAGAAAATGAGCAGAGGTTGGGCAGGAATGTATGTAGAGAGGTAGGTAGGTACTACTACGACGAGGGTAACTCGGAAGCGGAACCCGTCGAGTTTCGTGAGGACGGTAGGTAGGTAGGTAGCGTAGCCTGGCTGACTCTGGCGAATTTCTTGACTGGGGAGGGGGGTAGGTAGGGTACGATACGGTACAGAGGTAGTACCAACGATGATGACGAGGAGGAGGGATTGTAAAGTAGAGAGTACAGACAGGTATGTAGAGTAGAGTAGGGGAGAGTAGAGTAGGTAAAATGGGCAATGCCGGGGGGTGACCAACGGTTGGTTGTTGGAGAAGGCGAGAGGAACACACCACCAGGCAAGGCAAGGCAGGCAGTAAAGCGTGAGGAAGGGGAAAAGATGCAGAGTAAGATGACAAGGGAGTATGAAGGATGGAGGAGAGATGGCGATCGGAGCGAGGGTGCAGCAGGAATATGGGCAGGAGAGGGGATTGGGCGAGTGAGGGTACAAGAGAGGAACAGGGTAGCTATTTGAACATTGGAGCAAGGTCGGATTTGGAGTGGGTAATAATGATGAGGAGATGGAGAATAATGATTTGGGACAGGATGAGCAGATAGTGCAGAGCGCTGGGGGGGGTGGTAGTGGAGGGGAGGCGAGAAGGAGGAGGCCGGGGCCGGGGTCGGGACAGGAGGTTTGGTACGAGAAATGTTCCCTTCTCTCCCCCCCCCTTCCATCTTACTCGCCGCGTCCGAATCGCGTGTATCTTTTTCCCCCCCTCTCTCACTCGAGATGGACCCGGAAGGACAGACGGACGGGGGGAGGGGCCAGGAGTAGCAGAGATCTGGGACCGGAAGCAACCCGCACCACAACCCAGGAAAAAAATGACAGGAGCCAGAAGAGAAGCCAAGCCAGACCAAAAGCAGACGACAGAAGAAGAAGGGGAGGGGCGAGCGCAGTGGAGCTTGATACGGCACCGCTGTCGCTTCTTGTTCGGGGTAGGAAGGCGCAATGCAAGGTAGGTAATATCAGAGGGGGGGAGGCCGGGGGGTGCAATCAATGGCATGGTACCGCGATACCTTGGGCGACGATGCGAGGATGCGGCGAATACGGAGAGTGAGGAATTCGGAGACGGAGACGGAGACTATGTTGTCTGTGTGTGTGTGTGTGTGTAGCTGTGGATAAGGAGAGGGCGAAAGATATCAACGGAGACGGCCATGTCAACGGCAATGCCCTTGCAAGCGCGCTACATAGGATAGGCCATGGGGCAAAAATTGGAGGTGAGGCAACCAAGAGACATCTTTCTGCTGGTTGTATGTATGTACTGTACTGTACACACGCCCAAGCTAGATAGAAGCCATGTTTGCTCGGTGTGTGATGTATATTGATGAGACGGTGAGGTGTAATGAAATGATGTGAATAGGCATGCGTGCGGATCGGGGGAACGAATACCAGAATAGTAATCGCAATGCGCCAGCCGAGCAGAGCAAATCCTAACGAGATGAACGAGATATGAATAGCGGGTTGCGCAATAAAATAAAATCGAAAAACGAGCACAACAGAAAAGCCAGATAGAGAATGTACGGAAAATGCAGCCAGGGTTATGAACAAGCATACATGTGTGCTGTGCGTATATGCGTGTGCGAATATTGTACGTATGCGCGCGCGCTGCTCTTTTGTTTATTATTTTTTTTTACCTCGTATCTTTTCTTCGTCTTGTTTCCGCAGGAGCGACTTGAGCAAGCAGGAGAAAGGGACGGGGAAAGCAAGCAAGCAGTTGGTTACCGTACGAGAAACGCGTGTATAAAGAGCGAGATAGATAGAGGAATAGAGAGATGAGAGACAGAGAGAGAGAGAGAGAGCGGCACCGAGTGAAATCGTGCCGGTTGGCGAACTCAGGTTTGATTGATGCAGGGACGGCAAAAGCCTGGCAGAGAAGGAGCTTCTCGATGCTTTTTCTTGCTGCTGCTGCTGCTGCTGCTACTGCTGCAACTTGCAAAAGCACCAAGGCAGCATCTGCGCGTGGGAAGAGGAAGGACAGGGGATAATAACGACTGGGGAGGGCGTGCACATTGGCAGGAAGGAGGGTGGGCATGGCATGGCATAGCATGGCATGGCGGCACGGACGAGGTCTGGTCTGGTCTGTACTGTACAGTGCAGTACCGCGTAGTGTAGTGTATGTAGTGTAGGTATGTAGGCGAAGATGGGACAAGAGGGAAGGAAGGAGGGGCTGAACAGTGAGATGGACCGTCCGGTGCAAGGGAAGGAGAGGGGTGAGGCTAGCGAGCCTTACCGTGGAAAAGGCGCCGAGTCTCTCCTTACAGAGAGAGAGAGAGCCAGCCCACACTCACTAACTCCTTCATGAAGAGAGAAAGTGAAGGAATGGATGGTGTGGTGGTGTGGTGTGGGGTGTAGTGTGGTGTGGTGTGATGTGGTGTAGGAGGCTGTGAGAGCAGGGGCGTGTCATTATTGGATGTATTATGAGAGGGTGTGAGTGGAGTCGAGTCGAGTGGGGAGGGTGTGACAGGGAAGGTGCGATAGGAAGTGGGATACGGGCGGGTGTGTTTGTGTAGGCAGGTACGTATTCCTGAGCGTGTGGGACAGCGCATGGGAGAAACGTGAAGGGATTTCCTGCATTGTAGATTGAGTGGCCAATGGCGGCACACACTTGCAGGGCCGAGCAGGAGTCACTCCCCAATCAGGCATGCCTCGTCCGGGGCTAGACAGCCGACCAGGATATTACCGGGATGCCGCCGGCTACCCTCTCTCTGTCTGTCCGTTTGTCTCTCTTTCTCTGCCACCTCTCGTTCTGGGGGCGTGTATGCTCTCTCTCTCTCGCTCTTTCTCGCTCTCTCTCGTGTCTGAATCGCCTCCCATTATCCACTTGGACGAGAGAGTTGACTGCGACTGCAAATACGACTACAACTCTGCCCGCTCCACTACTGTGCATTTTCAGCCATCCGAGGGGTGGAGTGGGGGGGAGGAAACCTCCCCCTCCTTCCTCGATAGAGGAAGCTTTCCACTTCGATTCCCGACTCCCTTGCTTTGGCCCCTCCCCACCCCTGGTCCTGGCCGTCCTGCATCCGTTGGGTGCAAGCAAGGCGGTGTGGAAACCGAGGCGGAGAGGAGAGGCGAGAGAGAGATAGCGAAAAGACCTGAGTGCGTTGGAGGAGCGCAGCGTGTGCCTGGAAGGACACAAATCTGCGGAAGAGTCTGTGGGAGGGGGGGGGGGGGACCCCTGCTGCGTGGGACCTGGGACAGGAATCCCGCGCTGCCGCTCGCAAGCCCCCATGCCCGCTTGATGCTCGTCCTAGACTCCTGGTCTGCTCCGTCATGCCTGCTGCTGCTGCTGCTGCTGCTGGCACTGGGAGCGAGAGGGATGGGTGGATGGATGGCGCTGGCACTTGGGGGACACTTGAGACCTTGCCGGCGACCCATGTATCACCCACGTCCCAGGGGACAACCAGGAACCCGGTGCTGAGGGCTCGCAAGCCAGCTGCGCGGGAACGCCGTACCCAGTACTCGCTCGGACTGGTGTCGGATAGGCATGCTCATATGTCGTCGGTACATCCGACCGTTCCCGCCCCAGAAACAGCCGGCTCAGGGAAGAAGCAGAGACGGAAGATGGGGTGGCCATGGCTGCTGCTCAGCCATGTCACCTCTCCC
>MU843464.1:0-87276 GCA_030867255.1 Colletotrichum somersetense | reverse complement strand
CCCCCAGCCGTTGCCTCCAAAGCGAGAACAATGGGCGGCAGCGGCAGACAGGGCCAGGCCTTCTGTCCCATTTCCCTCCTTGCGCAGCAGAGCTGGCGCGCGGGTCGAAACACGAACGAACGACTTCCGCTTCGCCTCGCGTCTTGCTTAGTAGCATTGTCCACCAGAATCATAGCCTATGATTTCACCTCGAAACCAATGCGCAAGACGCAATCAGAGCAAGACGAGATAAGAAACAGAGAGAAAGAGAGAGAGAGAGGAAGCAGGGCGGGAAGTACGCTCGCAGAGTAATGCCCACCCCCAACAGCAGCCGATTCCGAACCAACATAGCAAACGAAAGAATGATGATGCATCGGCTGGGGAAACACCCCTCTTCTTCGCCGCCCTCCCTCCCTCCTCCATCTCAATGATGCTCGGCCACCCATGATTGGAGAAGGCTGCTGGCAGCCACCCCCCGTCATGGACTTGTGTGTGCCGGAGCAGAACAGAGAGAGAAAGAAAGAAAGAAAGGCGGAGGATGAGAAGGGGAGGGGGTGCGCACACCCCACCCCCCGGCGCCTCTAGATCTTTACAATCGTCACCTCATCTTCATCTTGCTTTGCCAGGGTATGGGCTGACCAGACGGTGTGCGCTACATCCCGTGTGCGGGTGCATCGCGAGCGAGCTCATCGTCTAGAACGAGCTCGCTACTTGCTCGAGCCGAACATGTCTTCCTCTTTTCTTTTTTGTGACGTGGTCGTGATGCTTGAGAAGGGGCGGGTAGGGGAGGGGGCTGTGATCATATGCTCTGTTTCTCGCGCTCTCGCTCATCAATTCTTCCATGTCCACGTGAGGGACAACGACAGCAAAGGGGGTGCGGGCCTTACTGAGGCTAAAAAAGCTGAAAGGTTGGTACCCGTTGTACTCGAGACAACACTAGGCGGCGTCTAAGCAGGTTCGGGTAGCCGTTGAAATGTTGGCCGCCGTTATTTTGCCTCGCACCGCCGTGTTTGTACCTCATTTCCAACGAACCAGCCACCTCTTGGCTTGGTGTACTCGCCATCCCTCTCTGATATGTCTCCGCCCACCGGGAATAGTGAACAGCGAGTGAGCAAACGAGTGAAAACTGCATTGCATGCTTTTGGCAGCCAGAAACAAATCTTCTTGGGAATCGCGTGGCTTTTCAAGGGGGGGTTGACAGGAGCAAACATCCCCAGAGACTCGGCCAAAACCAGAGAGCTCTTGCACCACTTTGGGCAGAACTGCAAGCTTTTCTCTCGGGGGAGGGAGGAGAGAAGGAAGCTTTCCCAATGTCTCCAAGGTTTAACCAGCCCCCTGGGGCTCGAACCGGGTTGGGTGGCACTCGGCCATGCCCTGCCCAACCCCGGCTGGCTTGGGGCTTGCTAACCACTTCTGGTCCCCTCATTCCCCTCCTCCCACTCACACACTCTCTCTCTCTCTTTCTCTCTCTCTCTCCAATTTCTCCCCCAACTCTTGACAGGATGGAAAGAGGGTTAAAAAAAAAAATGTTACAAAAGGGGAATAGCCTTCATGGCACACACTCTCCTGGCGTGGTCGGATAGGCCCACTCATATGCAATGATGGCTGCGACAGCCCCGGTCATTGGTGAAACAGGAGCTACCCTGCCCAATCTCACAGACTTTTTCAAGTCCTGACCTGGTCAAGCTTGCGATAGCGTTGCCGTCTTCTGGAAGCCACGGAAATCCCAGGAATCTCCGGGGCCTCTCGTCTTGTCGACGCCAGCCATGCATGTAGCTCAAACCCTATCCTTGTTTGGCCTCGTCTGCGACTCCCACTCGAGAGCTTCAGTCGAGGCCCGTGTTTGCCGCCTGTCACGACTCGCCGCCAAAGCCCGAGTGACGTCTGCAAGCACTTGGGCCGGCTAGCCTCTCATGCTGAAGCAGACACCCTTATGCGCTCCCGCAATAGCTCGAGTAATTGGAAAATTGTGCAAGGGAGTAGTAGAAAGCGGGGAATAGGGGAAACGAGCCAGGATGAATAGATAGATAGATGGGTATGCAGCCTTTTGGCGGGCACAGGTAATAGGTATTCTTGGAGATTGACTGTCGAGGAGAAAAGAAAAGAATGAGACAACTCACGTGGTCATGCTCATGCTTGTAGCCCCCAGAGGGCTGTCTGTTCTGGGCCATGGCTCTGATAGTCATGAGTTGATGTCGGAGGTGGTTTCTGTGCGCTTTCGTTAGCATCTGTCATCTGTAGCTAGTGAACCTTGAACCAGGCTCTCCAGGTCAGGCCTGCCCAGCCTTTCCGGCCAGACTCCAAATCATCCCAACGGGGATGTTCGTTGTCCCATACCAGCCAGCCTGGCTTCATATTAGACCGTCGAGGTATGGGTCCTGGTGCCCAACCTCTGCTAGGTCCCCCGCGCCGCTTGGTACAAGGTTTTCCCCCTCAGGTCATCCGGCTCAATGAACGCGCGTAGGCAAGGACGAGTTGGTATCCGTAGGACTGAGGGGGGGCAGCTCGCTCGCTCTCTGGCTGGATGTAGCACCCCGGGAAAGTCTTTGCTACGCGCACTCACATTGGGGCAACAAGTAAACTGGTCAGATGTTGCTATTGACGCGTCTGGTGAACCTCAGTTCGTTTGTGGATGCGGGCGCGGGCAGGAGTAAACCTGTGATGTTGGGCAGGTCTGTCCGATGTTGACGACGTTGTGAAACAAAGATATCCCAGCTAGCTGCAAGTCGACTCAAGTCAGCATCTTAAGTGTTTTGTTTTCTCAACTTTGATCGGAGCAAGTTCATGCGACCGCGCGAAAACACGCGACCGGGTCCCGACGGTGAGCCCCAGTAAAATAGCACATCCCCTTGAAGACAATCATACAAGGAGCGAGGACGAGGGACACGGGGCACACAGGGAGGGGAATGCCTTGAGTCGTGCAAGCCGAGTTCATGCGCAGACTGCAACATGGGACGTTACCGAAATTGAAACAGGACGCGCTTGGGCGTCATGGGTGCCCTATGCGGACAGGCGCCGAACAGCAGCGCTTCAGATGATGCATCTTGAAATGCAATCTCGGCGCCCGTCGGAAATATGACTGGAATCAGGACAGAATTTGACGCCGGCGCGCACGCGTCCATCAATGGGAGAAACAGAAGATGACAACTAGAGATGGGAAGAAGAAGAAAAACCGTACCGTTCTTTGCAGTCAATGGCGGTGTCAAGAACGCGTTGATGGGTTCTCCAGTCTTGACTTGGGGAGGGGTGTGGTTCTGGTTCTGCAGCGTTTGTTCGCAGTATGCAGTACCCTAACTTGTGCAGGGGAGGGAAGCCCGGTGATGCACGGAGTTTGAGGCTTGCGGGCTTGGGTGTACCGACCTGGACCAAGTGCGGGAGATGGCGAAGAGTCTGACAACGGGATCTCGAGGAACAAGTCGATGAATCTTCTGGCCTTTCTGAACCAAAGGTGGCTTACTGGTAGCGTGGACAAAATTGGGTGGTGGTGTAGTCAACTCCTTGCTCGGTTGGAGCAGTACCCTGGATGCTGGTCGAGCCGGTTTGGGTAGTGTGTGACGGTCTACCAATTTTCCGGGGATGGACCAGGGAGCTGGACGAACGTTGTTCGCCTAGGCCGTGCGGTTCAGTCTGGGATGTGGCTGCAGGCCTTGCTAGGTATACTATGTTCCGCTGCTGGGGACCTGACTTGTGCTGTCTGTGTTCCGAATTAGCTTATGCAGGCCAGCCTTGCAAAGGCCACAGGTGCTGGCAACGCCTCTCTCTCCCGTCTCGCAAGGGCTGAAGAGAGCGGCTGGGGCGGCGGCTTGACACCAAGATCCACGGGATTGCATACTTGAGGCTGGTCAGGGGTTTCTTGTGCTAGAGCAGCATACGCAAAGCTGGATGACGATGCAATGCTAGACCCTGAAGGTTTACGTCGAAAAGGGGTTGGTGAGGAAGCCAACCCAGCACTAGAGCGATTTGTTGATGTGACTGAGACGTGTATGTATATTTGTGTGTGTGCGTGCGTGCGTGCGTGCGTGTGTGTGTAAGTCAAGACAAGGGGAAAGCAGAGTCAAGTGGCGGGAGGCGTGTAGGAGAGAACGCCGGATATTTAGGCAAAGCAAGGGAGACTCTAGTGATTGGCAACGGGCCCGAAGAGGAAGAGAGAGATACAATAAAATAAATAAAAATCAGGTGGGAAAAAAAAGAGGATGAGCGATAACGCCAATACCCAAGAAGGCCGAAGTCCCTTCAGTTAACCACTCGGCACGTTGATTAAGGAGAAGCTGGGGTGTCATGGGCTGCTCCCAGGGGACGTCCATTGGACGATGCAGTGACCCTCCAGGAGAAATGTGGGCGATAGAATCCCGGCTAAATGACTGTGAGTGGATAAGCGTAGGGTCGGACTGCTACAACAGAGGCGTGAACGGAACGGCTCCCCGGTGCGACGATAGAAGCGGGAATAGAAAATGTTGAAGAATAATATTGGCGTGATGTGCAGAGCCCAGACTAACGCTCATCTTCACACCGCTCGATACGTCGTCGTAATGAACACCAACGAAGGGAGGGGAGCGCACCCGACCGCATGGGGGAGGGCCCATCAACAGCACAAGGGTACAACGGGCGGGTTGTCCAGCTAGCTAGTCGTCCAGCCCCAGCCAGACCAGACGAGCAGTCCAGGGTGATGAAGAGTGACAGGTGTCCAGTCAAAGAAAGTGTGGCAGGCTCTCTGGGAATATAAGCTTCGTCGACAGCTCGAGATGGCGACGCAAGTGGCAGTCTAAGATAGCTTCACCGTTACTGCTGCCGGGGGGGCCGTCACTGCACTGCTTGACCCAGATCCAGGAGCTTGAACGCCCCCCTGCGGCCGGTAAGGAACGGGATGGCTAGCCTGGCACCTGGGTACGAGGTACTATCATAGTACGTACTATAGTGCGGACGCTTAAGGTAGTCTGGTGGAACGTTGCTTGTCTGTCAACTAAGGTCGCCGTTAGCAAATCGACAGCCCTTGCTCGCACCAGAAATACCCCTAGTCACTCAAACGTTGGGACCCCCCCCCCCCCCCCAAGAGTAAATGGGTGCGGGTGGTAGCTACCTCGACGAAACCTCAAGAGCCACGAGGATGCTCAGACGTGCTCTGAGCTCACCATCACTGCTTGGGGATGCGACAAGCTGGATCTGGCCAAGTACGCAGTTGCACCAAAAGACGGCAGTATCGCGTACAGTTCGTCAACCCCCTCTTCTTAAAGCCGGTTATGACAACGAGAACCAAAACGGCAAGCAAAGGTGTGGCTTGGGTTACTCATCAAGGGCTGACAAGGATGTCAGGCACTAATGCAGTAGGTACCGATTGTGCCGCGGCAAGTCGATGCGAGAATCGTGCCAAGGATTTCCCTATTCATTGGATATGGTGCGTGCTGTATGCAATGTGAAGGGCAGCACATGTTCATACCGGTGTGCCCGTCTGCCATCTGTGGCATTGTCTGTCTGGAGTTGTTGCTGTACAAAGTACGAGCAAGACGGCCCGGATTGCTGGATTCTCAGTTCGCCGTAGCACAGCGGCGTGCGCGTGTTCTTGCAAAGCAATGACCGCGCCGTTGGAGTAGCCCAAGGGCCTCCCTAGCTGGAGTCACACAGAAGCTGAGAAGCCAATGTTCGAGAATGTGACCGGCAGATTGGATGGGACGAGATGGATGCTGTAGGATCTCGGGTAGGCGACACAGAGTGCGCAGGGATAACCGTGGAAGTCTCTGGTTAGGTTTTTCTGCGCGCCGTTGCACAAGGGTCTCAATTGGCACCGCAATAACCACCCAACCCCCAGCAATTGCGAGCGCATCAACTGTCTTGGCCATATCCACCGTAGTGTGCTCATTTGGCGCGACGTCAACGACGGGCGGTTAGAGAAGCAGGCCATCTTAAAGATTTGGCTTTGGTGGCGCGGGTTGACTCAGGCCAGGCAATCGGATAATTTGAAGAGTTGGTTGGCCCATGATGAGTGGGGGGATGACGAGTGTGTGGGAGAGGGGGACGATGGCGCCGTCTGAAGTTGCGACCTGCGAGAGAAACAGCGGCCTTGAGAAGTATCGGGGTTGGAAATAGGAGTCAAAGAGTTGCCCAGAGGTGTGGCCAGGAGACGAATAACATGTGTTTCAGCAGAGGGAGCTGGCACGTCGGCTCACATTTCTTTTCGTTTCGTCTCGAGTCGTCTCAAAAGAAAGGGGGGCAGAAGGAAGGCTGAGCGGTTCA
Source organism: Colletotrichum somersetense (assembly GCA_030867255.1). Classification (NCBI taxonomy): domain Eukaryota; kingdom Fungi; phylum Ascomycota; class Sordariomycetes; order Glomerellales; family Glomerellaceae; genus Colletotrichum; species Colletotrichum somersetense. The sequence goes on along the minus strand of MU843464.1, from coordinate 81,069 downwards.
GGGATGCATTGCTCGTATGTACATCGTACACGGTATCAGGTATGCAATCGTAGGTCCAGATATGTGCGCGCATGAGCGTGGGCGTCTATGGTGCAGTATTGTATTGGCTTGGAGGCGTGGATATGTGACGAGATCAAGTCAGACGAGTCTGGCAACCGTCGACTAGGGCGGGCAAAGTTTGTGCGGTGACTTGTGGATGGTGTCGTCGTGTTTTAGGATCGCCTCGCCAACCGACCGGGGGGAGGAACCGGTCCGCGGGATTTCACCTGAAGGGAGTGAGTGTCGCAAGTCTGCGGGTAGCAGGGCAATAGAAGCTCTCGTCAATCCGCAGGATACGGCGATGGCTACCTAGGTAGCTTTTTCTGATGATGGCGTTGATGTCGAATTTGAAGTTGAATGACAATGAGGTGGCGTTGGATGAAGGAAGCAAGCAAGGCCCTCGTGCAGGGGAGGGAGCGGGGGTGCCGACGGGAAGACCAGGCAGGGGAAGGGAAGCAGAGGTGCGGCAGGGCAAGGAAGGCAAGACAAGACACGACAAGGAAGGAGGGAGGCAAGAGGGGACAATCAGCCAGGCCAGGGAAGGAGCTGTTCAGGTCGTGGGTGATCCGCCGGGGGGGGGATTGGGAATGCGTGGAAGGAAGCCGCGATGCAACCAACTGGCATTTGTCACGGCACGTGGGATATGCGCTTGCCGACCGGGGGCAGACGATTTGCAGCCGCGACGACGACGCAGACGAAGAAGACGACAGCGGCGAGACAAACAGGCAGGGAGGTTGTGCCAGACATCTCAACCTCATGCCGTTGCAAAGCCGCTGCGTCGGATGCTATGGATGGATACATGCTGCAGTGTCCTAAGAAGCTGTACTGAATGAATCGCGACGAGCGCCAGTTGAGACGGAGAAATGCGACCGACGTACGATGTATTTGGCACGAAAGCACGACTTGACCTGATCCATCCATCGACATAGTTTAGCACGCTGGCCGTCGATACAATACTCATCTCAACATCGGTTGGGTTAAGAAAACACACGCGACAACTTGGGATTGGCCCGAGGTAGCAGCACATCGATTTCCCTTTTGGGCGACGTGTGCCTTGCCTTGCCTTGCTCGAACTGGCGGTGCCAGCAGATGATGCTGGCGGATCGTGGTCGGCACGCTTGCTTGCTAATAACATGGTTTGCACCCCCGCGCCAGGCACACAATCACTAAGGTAAGGCACAGCCATCGGTGTTCTCATGATTGGCGAGGTACCGAGAGGGGGTAGGAGTCACCTTAATGAAAATAAAAATAAAAAATATGCACAATCCTTCCGGTCGTTGGCTGGCAATGTACGATGTACCTATGAACACGCTCCAACACAGCTAGCGCATGCAAGCTTTCCAGAGTTAGACCTATGGCAAAATGGAGAGCTTGGCCGTCCGTCCTCACAAAATGTCGACATGGTCGCTTCAATGGATTCCTCTCGCGCACATGTTCTGGCCTGGTCGCCGGCCCAGTGCCGGCATCTGAACACCTGCACTTCGTACCACCGAGTTGGTTCTCCTCATCAATGTACACTTGCAACGGTTGACGGTTCGCGAGCGGTACGATGCGATGCGGGAGGCAAGGATATCGGCACCGTCGAGTTGGGATTGATCTAGCCCAGTCAGTAGTGTAGGTACTCCGTGGAGGTGAGTGGGATGTAGGACTGCCAGGGGGGGCTATCTGTCGAGCAAGTACAACACCCAAACTACCTAGTATCCCGCATAGGTACCTCGTACACCACCTGCGGCCTGGAAAGCCACCAGCAACCCCAACTTCCAGGGCTCAATAAGAGGGAACGCCTGCACAAGAAGGAGGCAAGGGCAAGGGCAAGGGCAAGGGAATCCGCAAATGGGTGTGCTGCTCGGATTCCCTGCAGCCCGCCTTTTCGCAGTAGCGTAGTGTACGAAGTAACTCGACCTTTTTGGCGTCTACCTCCAGCCGCCCGAATTAGTTGCATGCCATCCATACCAGTCGGGAACCCAGGTGTGTGTGTGTGCGCCATGGCCCGGGACAAGGGGACTGTTAACGGCGAGGACCAGGGCGAAAACGGTACCCTACCTAGTCCCGTGCTGCCTGCTTTCAGCTCCAGCCTCTCCCATGGTCCTGGAGAAGATAGACCCTAGACTAAGGCATCTTTGTGGCTTGCCAGACAGGGGAATGTTGACCAGCTACTGTAGCTAGCTAGGCGGCCTTGTCACCGTACAGATGTTAGTTATGCCATGTCAGAGTAAGTGGCGTATGCTTCTTGATGCTCACCTCACAGCTGTGTCACGCAGAGACTCCTCGAACGGTAGCGTTTTGAAGAATGTCTCGGACTGAGGGGCTGGGTGGGCAATTACTGCCGCCACTGCTGCTCGTTGATTACTGCGCAGGCCTGAAAATTACAACGAGCTAATTGCCCATTTCAGCCGTGTTTCTTCTTCCTTGGTCGGCCCGCCGGCCGTGAGTCTCCATCCTCCAGTCCAGCGGCTTGCGAGCCGGTTCGAAGACTGACAGCAGACAGCGGGGCTAGCTAAGGTAGCGTGCTGCAGTTCGGGAGGGGCTCATGGTAATTAGCCTTTGCAGTCGATATGTACTTTGGTACTTTGCAGTCGCAAATAATGGTCCACTTCAAAAGGATTGAAAGCCTGCTGCGTAAGCGATAGCTTAGCGCCGCATCGGCAACGGAAAACGCCGTTTTGTCCATTCAGATGTGAAAGAAATGTGCCCCCCCCTCCCCGGAGCTTACTGGGGGTGTAGTGTATTCGTACACCCCACGTTCGAGGCTGGCCGAGCACGCTTTGATATCCCTACAGAGGCGGTGACGTTGAGACAGATGATAACCGACGCGTCAAGACGGCTCTGTTGCAACGCTTCGCGACGTGAAAGCACAAGGAGATCGGCTTCGGCTTGTGGTGAATACGGGAGGGCCGCTGCGCCGTTGGCGAGGCTTGCTGTTTGGGGCCCAAAGTTCCTGTCGTAAACCATCGTAAAATGCGAGCGCACGGCCTCTGGCACCGCGTTGCCGAGGGTCGCGCCAGCGTCGGTGGTTGCCGCAGGTGCTCTAGTGTCCGGCGTCCATGTCGGCCAGGTTCTTGATTCGGCCAAAGTCTGCTTCTCGAAGCCGTGGACGAGTCGTGGAAAGCGGGAAAGGTTGCGTTTCGGGTAAGGAGCGTCAACACGCCATCCACGGCTCAAACTCCAGACCGCCGGTAAGATTGGATATACGTAATGCTGCCTGGCGCGCCGCGGGGGTCATATTGCTGACGGAACCTTATCGCCGGTGTGCAACAACCTGTGGAGCTGAGTAAGCAAGCGAGGCCAAGAGAGTGCCGCTACCCATCTGCGACCGCAGTTCCGTCGGCATGGGCGTTCTTGCTGTGGCAGAATAGGCAGAGAACGGAGGTGTCGTCGTAGGACAGTATTGACGCTTGTCTCTCCCGCGGAGACGGATGGGGCGTCTCGCGGGTGGCTGGTGATCAGTGTTGGGCTCGCTCCTCGAGACACGACAGGCTGTGGCGCTGGCAGCAAAGACATGTTTTCCCGGGGCAGCAATCATTCGCCTCACGCATGACAGCCATTCAATGGTGGATGTGGCAGGACTCACTATCAGATTGGTTTGGCCTTTTGGCTCGGACATGGGTACTAAGCGCATGTCTTAGCTCCTTGACTTCTGTGCCACATGCCGTCATATGCGTGAATTCATACGTAGTACTGATACATTACTGTCATGGAGCATCGTCGTTGGTTGCATTGAGACGATCATTTGTGCGCCGTGCTTGCTGGTCTTTTGCAGAAGCTGAAATACGGGCCAACCAAAGCCAGCCAAACCACATTGTGCGTGCTGCGCTCATCCCATAGTCTTTTGCAGCGCGGGGGCTATTTTTAATCCTCCGCGTCCTGTGGCGTCCAGCCAGGCGAGGCAGGATGACTGTGGTTCAATGCCGGCGCCCTTGGAAGCGCAAATAAAACCAGAGCGGTTGAAGCTTCTGAGATGCCGTGTCTCTGATGCCGATGCACCGTCGCATAAGGAAAAGCAAGGAGCATGGCTCGACGCGCCGCGGAAGTTGTCCGGTGGATAGAAAGGAAATCTCCTGAATGGGAATTATCAGTGACCGAGGGCGCAAGACCGAAGGCAAAGGAAGACGTCACAGTCCAAGAAGCCGATACCGTCTGGTATCAGCCTCGGAGTTAGGTCCTCCCCAGACTCGACGCATCATTGGTGGTTTTTTGTCTCCCTTTCTCAGGCGAGCTTAGCCTTCTGAGTCCCGCAGTCCCATCTTTCTTTTCGCACCCCGTGTATGCAGTTACTAGTGTCCAGGTGTCTTCCACCGGAGGCAATATCGTCCGAAGTGACACCGAGCTGCTGAATGTGACCGTGTACCGTGCGACGTGATCTAGCAATCGAGGAGATTTTCCCAGCTAGACCATCTGTCAGGTAAGGGTGAAACTGGACTCGGGGCCAGATACATACATACATACATGTCTGTCGGTTGATGCATGTGCATGCAAACTGCAGTAACGGCGTCGGAGATACCGGCCGGCGTAGCTAATACTCCCCCATCGTAGGTGTGTAATGTCAGCTTAACCGGAGGGAAACGTGAATAGTTGTTAGTTCACTTCTGCTCACAGAATTGGGCAATCGGCGGGCGTCTGTTTTCCGCCCGCCGATGGCTTGAAGCCTCAATCGGGACTGTGCATGGTTAGGAGGGAACCGAGCATGATATACTTCCTTAGGCATCATGTACGAGGGTCTTGGGCATGTATCTCGAGTAGATAGTTTACTTTTTTGCTTGGGGAATGAGGAATGAGCGGCACCTGCAGACTGCTTCTTTCCAACTGCCTCAATTCCATCCGAGTACCAGAGGAAAGCGCAGCGCCACGGGCGGCGACTGCCTTCCTTCTACGTCTTTCGGTATACGCCGCCTTTTTCACCAGCTCCGTCTTATTCATCACTACCAACCTATCTACACTACACTACTTATGCACCACCTAAGATGTAATGATTATCGTCTCGTTCCATTTCTGACATGGCATGTCTCAAAACAACGGCATCCCATCGTCCCAGTCAATGAACCCTCCAGGTGCCTACCCTCCCGCGCCCGCGCCCGGCCAACATTAACAGATTCAAGGTGGCCGATGCTTCGTCCTCTTCTTGCCAGCGGGCTCACACGTGGATCGTGCCTCGGGCTTCCCTGCCCTGCTGCATACCTACCGTAGTAGGTATGCCTCCATCGGGTTCTTCAGCACTTGCGTCGTGCAGCCGGATCTCCAGGTCTCAACCTTGTTACCGTCCTTATCCCTCAACCTTGCCTCGATATCTTTCGGAGATTTTGCCAACCCCTGGATGGTTCGACCCATCACCGCCGTCTCTTCTTTTCGGTTGTTCAACACGACATGGGATGACGGGTACAGATAGCCATTATCTTGTCTTTCCTCCTCGGCGACGGCCATCAACATTTGGGCCCCGCTGCGACACCATTACAAGCAAGATATCCGGCATGCACGATGCCAACACATCGGCCTCTGCTGCACGAGCCCCAGCTCACCTGCAAAGGGGGTCGATCCCGTGTATCCCTTCGAGTACTTTACACCGCGACCGTTGCCATACATTCCAGAGTAGGCGGCATTTCACGAAGCGCAACACGGCTGTTTGTACACTTGTTTGACCAGAGATGTGTGGCCTTGGCAAGTGCCATGTCTTAGTTATGTGAGCTTCTGCAAAGTGTCCCAATCAATCTCTGAGCGCTTTTGCCGGCGACCGGACCCCCACACCGCATTTCCTCCCGCTTGTCGATCGCTTCAATGGGCGACGAAAAGGAAATTATGCAGCCCAACCCCCCAACCCCTTAAGAAAAACAATACCTTAAAGAGTGCGTCATGGCGTTCGTTCAACTTTGCGATTTGGACCATACGGCCGGGTGCGATGCGACAGAGCAAACCGGTACGGTATATCCTACACTTACTACGCAGTGAGTACCTACGTCAGACCTCCCTGCAATCCTTTAGTCGTTCGCTCACGAGCATGGACAGTCCCTTGACGGCGGGTTCAGGGAACCGCCTACTACTAGAGTACCGTTAGGTAGGTAGCGATACCGACGCCCCCAGCCGTCTTTCGGATTCAGCCACGGCTCAAAACTAGCCTTGGCGCAGCGGCGGTACCAGGATTACTAGTACGGACAGCCAGGGGGTTCGAGCGGCCCAGCCCAGCCCAGCCCAGCCCTTGGAAAGTGGGCGTGGCAGCTGCGGGTGGGGCGTTCAAGGGGCGTCGTCGTCCAGCATGGGCTATCCGTTTAGACGGTGAGGAGGAAGACGGAACTGGGCTAGGCTGCGTCTTCTCCAAGCTCAATGACAGTCCCGAGAAAGCTGGGCTGGCAGACCAGGCCCCCTGCGAAGCTTGAACAAAGGGGGGTCTGGTCTGGTCTGGTCTGGTCTGGTCTCACTTTTGCTCGTCGAGAGACGAACTGCTGCTTCCCTTGACAATGAGCTAAAAGGTACCGCAGTCAAGAACGAGGATGGAAGCACCGGTGCAGACCCGATTATCCGGTCACAAGACAGACGACGGAGACGGAGAACGTGTGGAAGGCAGAAAAAGCTGCGTGCACCCAACAGCTAGCTACTATGTACATCGTACGATGTACGTCAAGCACGATACCATGTACTGTAAGATGCACTATGTAAGTACGATGTACAAAGTAGCTTCCCGTCAGGACTCTCGCGAGTGGTGGGTGAAGGGGCCAGGGAGCCCTCACCCTCAAGCTACCCTGAGCTCGAGAAGCTACCCGGTCAGGTCAGGTCAGGTCAGGTACCCGCTCGCAGGGCCTCTACTGCGTAAGTACGACGTGCTGTACCTAGGTGGTTTACTTGGTAGGCCCCAAGAGCCCTGCCTTTCTGGACCTGGTTCGCATACCTACAGTACATGGATGATGGTACATGGTGTACATTGTGTGCCTGTTCACGGGGAACCATGGTGGCAACTACCTTGCACTTTACGCCGACCGTCGTGTGCCGTGCTGCAATGCATGCAGGACGAACGGACGGGGGAAGTGCGGGCGAAACGTTGTTTCAACCTCGCATCTATATATCTCGACGTTGGAGACGGCCTCGTTTGTGAGTCATGAGCGGTCGACTGAAGGGTTGATTGATTGATTGATTGATTGATTGATGGATTGATGGATTGATGGATTCATGAATGGCGATGGCTGCAGCGCGACGAGGCATAAAATACACTACGAAACCTACAAGCACCTAAGACGTGTTGCAGGAAGCAAGCAAGCGAGAGCCACTAGCGGTGCGAGCGGGTGTTCGGATTGCGACGCGGCGAGGTCGCAGTGCCATCCATCCAGGACCCGTAACGTAACCGTCCTGAAGCCAGACCGCCCCCTCCAATCACGGGCCCATCCCAGGTACCTCAGTACCTGTCTACCTACAGTACATACCCACTTACCACACACAGACAGACAGACAGACAGACAGACAGACAGAAAGACACACGCATGTTCCCTAGACAGACTGAGCCACCGTGTCAAGCCACCGTGTCAAGCCCTCAGGTCAAGCCACAATTACCACCGCCAACGTCTTCTTTCTTCTACTGGTGCATTCCACCCGCCGACGCCATCAACGGCGGCCAGCCTGGTCTAGCAATTAACCAACTACCTAACAGTGAGTGCACAGTGCACTCCGTCCTGCGTTCCTGCCCTTTCCGGTCTCGTGCCCAGCCGGCCGAGACAACCCGGGGACGGGAACGCGGCGATGCCGTCTCGCTCATCAACCTCCACCTCGGCGCGACCGGACCGGCACTCACTGGGGACGATATACCCTGTTAACAACCTTACCGTGGAGTCGCCTTCTGTCGGTCAAGACTTAGAGAAAACGCACCCGGACGAACTTTGTGAACCTCCTCGACTGGATCCCTATGAGTCCCTCGCCCCTCGCACCCCGCCAGGCTAGTCGCGTTCTGCTACATGCGCGAACCCTGACCGCCTCCTCCTTGTCCCTTCTCCCCCAACGTCCCATTCCACCCATTCACGTACCTGTAGGTTGACGCAGTGCCCATGCTAGCTAGTTTACATAAACTAGTATATGCCGAACCATACGGATGCTTCCCCTATGTGCTCTTCTGGTTGCGCCCCGACATCCTTGCAGGCCATGCCACTTCTGAGCCCCCTGAAGAAAGAAAGAAAAGAAACAAGCGGAGAAAAAAGACGCAGCCCTGAAAATCGACGACACTCGTGAATTCAACGCCACAACGCATCTATCCAAAGCCATTTCGACGAGTCAGGTCGTCCCCTCGTGAAAGACGCCCGCCCAACCGACTCCCCTAGTTCACGCAGAAGCAAGATCTTCATGTCGAGACTCGATTGTGCGTTCCGAGGGCCTGGTGTCCGCGAAGCACCGAGGCACGGTCACTCCGAGTGTCGGTTGGACGATGGCTTCTTGCGGCCCTCTGTCTTGTGCCACCGCGTCAACGGGCTGGCTGTGGTGTCGCCGGGGGTCCATGGCACGATCCCCAAATCGATGGAGCGTCGACCTTGCCCGCCATCCTGTCAGTCAAGGCCAACCCCGACCGGCTCGGCTGCGTACCTAGCCTTGTCGGGCTGTGTGCACGGGAAAGTAGCTAGGACGATGTCTGATCCCCCCCCCCGGGACGCATGGATTGTTAACTCTGTTCAAACACAGTCGGGGCTACCTAGGTCCTAGGTCTTCAAAGAAACATTCACTGCATTCCAGAAACGGGGACATCGTTCTAACGCATCCACCGTCTTGGGGCCAAGAGCGCGCTACCTGCAGAATCTCAAGGGTCCATGACACGGATGCCATGTGCGTTTCTGGGAGACCGGATAGCACTGGCTGGATTGGCGGCAAAAAGAAACCATCGCCTCCGATAAGCACCTTACCTCAGTCCTCCTCCGTCTGATGGTTGCTTTTTCTTTTTCTTTTTCTGAAATGGCGCTGGAGACGGCGGCTCCATCTTGGCCATGAACCCATCCATCCCATCCATCCCCTCTTTGCGCGTGTGTGTCCGCACTCTTTCCCCAAATCGACTGATCATCAAGCCAACCGGCACGTCTGCCACTTTTTTTTTTTTTTTCGAAATTAACGGCGAGTCATGCCCTCGAAGCTCCGCAGGTCTCAAGCGGCTGGGCACCAGGAATCCGTCCATTTTCCGTCATCGGGCCGCCAGGCGACCGGTTTGCCTCAATAGCACTGAGCCCTTCTTCGCCAGCGTCTCGGCCGTGGCCTGTTGTCCCGAAACTGGCGCGCAACTTCATTCTCCTTGGTGCCTCTGCTAATGATGATCAGCGGGGCTGGGCCATGCAACATGATGGGAATACCGTCTAGTAGCTGATAGGCGGGTATTCGTGACGGGACGGCCGGACACTATTGCTAAGACATCTACACCGTTTGCGTGGATTCGCATTGAGAAAAGAGTCTCCCCCTTTACCACGGGCCACCTCTTTGATGAGGTATACTCGTTTGGAACTATCACACTTCCGAGCAGCAGCTAGTGTCTGCACCATCACGTCCATCGGACTCATCAGGCAAGACGGCACATTGCATTGCAGCCATCGGTCCCGATACGCGGGCGAGAACTGCCTGTGCCCCGCATACACCAGGCATCAATCATGATTCATGCCGGTAGCTATTGGAGGCAAATGCTTCTTGTTGATCACTCTGCGTCCGCCGCCTGCCGTTACAGCTGGCTCATGCATGTCATGAGGCGTCGCGAGAAGGTCTTTGGCCCACCTGACAGCACCGCGATTGTCTGCCGCAGCAGGACATGATGACACGCATTTGTCATAGAGTACGCTATAGTTGTATACGGAGCGATGCCGAGCCCAATGGTATGCTCCATTCCAATGTTCCCACTCCACCTGGGAGGTTTTGGGTGTGTGGCTTTTTTGGTTCTTTTTTAGGGGAGCTTTTTTTTTTTTTTTTTGCCCTTCTGCGGGTTCCGAAGCTCGTGACAGACAGACTCGACTGATACACGAGCATCGGCTTCCCTTGGTCTTCACTTCGGTCGAGGTATCCCCGGGCAGTAGGATGCAACCTAGCGTAGGAGGCACCGCTTTCCCCGAGCTTGCGCTTTCTTCTCGAAATGGGTTCCCCGTTGCTCGCCTCTCCGTGCCACGCCTCTCGTGGCTGCCATGTGCAATAATGTACACTACGCGGTAGAGCAGACGCATCGTGCATCGACGACGCTTCTGCTTTCCGTCAAGGGTCCTGTCCTGGTCTTCCCACTCAGTCGGTGAAACGAGAACGGCCCAGAGGATCCATCGCCCACTCGAACCCGCCAAACTCAGCCGTTCAGGAGCAGGCTCCGAGTCCCCCCTTTGATGTGCTCGTGGGGTACGGATACGCGTCTATGTACTCTGTACCGAACGAAACGTCAGGATGGGCCAGAAATGAAGTGGGCAGCCCTTGGACATATCCGTGGGCGCGGAGCGCTCCTCCTCACTCCAACTTCCCCCCTGCATCATGCAGTGGTACCGGCGACAGGTTTTGTTCCACTATATTTAGGTATACGTAGTGAGTACCGTACACTACCTACGCAGGCAGTGGGAGGGGGCTCGGCACAGGGGGTGGACAGGACAAGCAAGCAAGCGAGCTGTTCATGGAAGTAACTGTACGTGCATTGTTTGACAGTGAGAATGATACCCTAGCATGGATATCCATGCGGGTTCTGGGATGAGGTCTTCCCAGCTGCGCAAAAGCCCGTCCGTCTTCTCCAATCTCCACGTACGTGGAAGGGGGAGGGGTGTGTGCTCTTGTTCGCTCCCAAAAAGTGGAAAGGCACGCTAAAGGATGCTTTGTTAACCTGATGTCAGGTTCGCATTCGAGAACCCGCTGGGGAACGCCCTCCCAGTTGAAGTGGGCGCCCCCCTTGCGCCTTCTAATATGGGAGTTATACCGGATGGACGATATTGAAACGTACATCGTATGTACCTGTACCAAGTGAGGGTCGGCAGCAGCCCATTTGCGTGGAACGGCGCTCGACCGCGACAACTTTGAAGTCGATGCTACGTCAAGAGAAATGGGCGGGAACCCTGTTCGGCAGCAAGGAGCCTGAAGGAAGGGCAAGGAATCGAGGGCAGCGGGCGGGGGGGGGAGGGGAGGACAAAGTGGACAGAGAAAAAGGGTTCTGGGGCCGGTGAGGTGAGAACGGACATGGGCGACGCGGTTCTGGTCCGGGTTCTCGGCGGGTGGAGCGACGCGTTTGCAGGGCCCCTGGCTCTTGGAAGACGCGTCGGGCGACGAGGAGGGAACGACGCGTGTTGTGTCAACGAGACGAGATGGCGAGTAGTGAGTTGTGTTCGAATAGAGGCGAGAAGCGGTCGGCGTTGAGAGGGAGAAGGAGATTAAGAGTGTGTGTACGTGTGAAGAGTCGACAAGGCCTGATATACGTATATTCTCCAAGCAAAGCTGCCCGCCCAGTTGTGCAGGTATGTGATAGGGTGGTTGAGGTATCGGCTGGTCGTGATCAGGAGATTCGGTTCGGAGCCTGGGCTCTCATGGCGAAGCAGCCACGATCCGCCCCTAGGCTACCTAGATGCATGCAGACAGCTAGATCTTCGGGGTGAATAGCATTGCTGCGGTACTGGCGCGATAGCTAAGTGCCAGGCCGTACTCACATGATCCGGGTTCTCAGCAGGCTTCCGGGCGCGACCATGAACGAAGGCCTTCTCGTATCACATCGTGTAGTCGTCTACTCCGCTATCTCGCAGGTCCATCCTCCTGAAAAGCCATGTGTCTGGCCCTCTTGAGCCCTGGCAAGTTGACAGTTGATACCTGAATCCGAGTGTGATTTCGCCGTGATCTGTGCTGTTTGTATGTGGCTGTTGGTTGAGATCTGATGATACCGTCTTCGGGGCTAGTGGCAACGAGACATATCCATGAAATCTCACGTTTAGCACGTCTTCAATGAAGTTTGGCTAGTATGGGCTGGCCAGCAATCCCTTCAAAGTAGTGCTTGGTCTCCTACATCCGCTGGCCCTGTAGCGGCCTCCAGCGTTTCTTCCACTCGGGCGCGAAGCTCAGCAAAACAGTTGATATCGTCGACGAAGATGAGAATACCATCCTTGGGAGGAGTCCTCCTCAACAGGACTTCGGCGGACTCTCTAAAAGCCACGCCTATGCTCTGCGAGATTCTGGTACTTGGATTCATGAAGCATTCGAGCCGCGACTCGTTGCGTTTGTCGGTTAGCTACAAAACATGGCTCCCTAGGAGTTCTGGCAGACCACCGTGTACCTTGGACAAGAGGGACCGGCGCTCCTCTTCGTCGTCTTCTGCAAGCCAAAATCGAGTTCTGGCTGTGTCATCATATGCGAAGAGAGTATGTAACGTGCCGGGATAATGGTTCTCGTCATGGGAACGATTTGACGAGTGGCCGTGGACAGGCAGCAGGAACATCCATCAACGGATGTTAGTGTTGGAAGTTGACCGTATTGGATGAGCGTGTTAAATTTGATTTCATTGAAGGGTTTTTGACGGAGACTGTTGCGATTGAGGCATCTAACATCGTTTAGATTGCACAAGAATTGGGCGTGAGTAATGCGCATATATGAAGTTAGGTTGATTGGTGCGTCTGACATCTACTCCCGCAGCATTCCCCACGGCCAACCAGTGACAGTACACTGGCAATGTATCCAGGTCTTGTCGTATTCAACTCCCTCGGTGAGCCGCGAATGAGCATAGCCAATGGGTGTAGGCATGAACACTGCGCAGTAACTGCATGCGGGCAATTATCTTGCTGGTAACATACCGGCCGGCACGATACTGATCCTGCTTCAAGTCTCTCTACCTCTTCCGTCAGGAGCATGGGCTTTGTATCTGTTGTGGTCGTATGACAACACTTCACCTGACTTTAAAGCGTTGAATAATATCTCGAGTTCGCTGCAGAGAATGGAGCTGTTTGAAGTCCGAGGGTATCGCCTGGAGAAACCCGTCAACTTTTACCTGCAGGCGAAGAGCTGCCAATATCTTCTCGAACCCTCGAGATAGCTGCTGTGTGAAGTGTGGCAGAGACGGGCATGAGACTGGCAATGATGCCGTCGTAGCCTTTACCCAACTAACGAGGCTGAGGGCCGAGCCCTGCCATCCATGAGGCTATTCTCGACTTATATCGACTTGATATTGGCTTGCCTAGAACAAGCAAGGTGACGGAAATGCCATTAACGATGCTCCAGAGGCGGGATCCCCCGAGCCAGCAGGTAGTTACCAAAGCCCAGGTAGGTTTACCCGTATACCCGCGCTGGTCCAGGCACTTCCTAGACCGTTAAATTTGCATAAGAAAACGTCTACCACTACCCGCTCTACCCTCTTGACGAAGAAGCGGTTGGTTTGCTCCAGGTCCAGAAGATTCGCAAGTGTGGTAGTGCTAGTTGGTCTCCCCCCCCCCCCCCCCCCCCTTGCATATCATGCTGTTGTCCAGGGCTGAATCATTTTCGACTATGAGAGACTCAAGACTAAATGGTTGCTTGCCGACCCCCCCAAAACACTGCACATTGGAAAGTCGCATCGGTCACGCTATATGCATGTAACTGCGGCACCGGCAGCTACCATCTTGTTCAGAAGGGATATATCATCTAAAGCGGTTAGAACGTCTTCATCGTCGTTGCCTTCAAGGAGATTCCGCGTTCGGCAATAAGAAAAGCACAGCATTGGGGAGCTCGCCAAGGAGGAAGAAACGGCTATTCATTGCAGGCCGGATGGACTATGTAGGCGAAGGCTGAAAGACATCTTTCAACATGACTTGCCTAAGACGAACTGACCGCAGCTTGCAACCGCGTCTTGTAATACTCCAGCCCCTTCTCCCACCCATAAACGTCGCCCTCGATGCCAAGATCCTTAATGGTGACAGTCGATTTGGGATGATAGCCGTACCAGTCCGGGTGCTGCTCGCTGAACCTGAACTGCTTAGACATGTCTGCCCCGAACACGGGCCCGTATATCTTCACGGCCGCCTCGTCTGATAGCTCGGCGTAGACGGCAGCTTTGCCCGTGACCTTGCTCAAGCCTTCCACGATTGTGGACCACGGGATCAGATCCGTCAGGACCGGCACGAACTTGCCAAACGATTTCTCGGCCTGTGCCAGGATCGCCCGCACGACGATGCCCGTGTTAAGCTCCGAGACCCCGGCAACAGGGACGATGCCCTCGACTTTGGAGGGCTGTGCCATGAGGTAATGTCCTAGAAACGGCTGCGGCGCTGAGAGCGGGATGTTGACGAAGTTATCCACGTACCAACCAATCCAAATCTCCGTCGTTCTGGCTGCCAGCTCCGGATAAGTCTTCTTGACGTACTCGCCACCCCGGGCCTTGGCGTCCCAGTGCGCGCACGGTAGCTTGCCGCCAGAGATGGTCTCGCAGTTGGGCATGGTGCTCAGAACCAGGTGTTTGAGCGTGGGCACCTTGGCAGCGGCATCAGCAATATTGACGAACTGCTGCTCTTCCCCCGCCGCGGCGGCCTCAATGCCGTCCCGGTACGCGATCCCCCAAAAGTCCGTGGTGCCGAAGATGGCCACGGCCCCCTCGAAGGCGTGGGGAAGGCTCGAAGCGTCGTCGAGGTTGGCAGAAACCATCTCTACACCCAAGGCTTCAAGTTCCCGAACCTTGTCGCTGTTGGTGTTGCGTGTAACGCCGCGGACTTTCCAAGAAGGGTCCTTTGCGAGCAGGCGGGCGATGGAGCCACCCTGGATTCCAGTAGCACCGGTGACTACAATGACAGACATGGCGAAGACAGCGCAAAACGTTGAGTGTTGCCAAGGTATGTGTAATTTCTGGGCGGTGGGATTTATGTGAGATTGAATGTCAAGGAGACGTTGTTTCCACCGTCAGGCTACCTATATATACGGGCCATAGGCCACTCCTGAATATATACAAAGTATGGAACAAGGGGAGTTGGCTGGCTAGGCAAATGCAGTCACCATTGCGCAAGATACGATGTCATTTCCTTCAAAGGACGGCCTGCCAAGGTTTTTTTTCTTCAACGTCGACGTCAGAAGGTGTAAAGTCCGAATGAGACAACTGCTAACCAATCAGTGCGGTCGATTGCTGCTTGCATAGCACACCCAGATTGCACTCCGTGTAGTGGAGGCCGTAAGAGGCACTTATGTGGGTTATTTGATTCGTGAAGCTGAGATAACCCCGCAATGTTGTACGAGAGTAGTGATTTTCGGAGCGGACTTCGCTCCCCATATGGCCCTTTCAACTTACATCTCGCCCACCCCCTCCGTGACTATCACATTTCTGAACGGGTACATCGCCTATCAATGAACTAACCCAGTAGGGTAAACGCTTGTACACTGGTAGAGGGTCCCAGCATACGAGCATACGAAAAGCGGTGGCTCACTTCCTAAGAAAATACCAGATAGGCAACCACTGTTCTCCCAGAATCCAGAACCCGAGAAACAGAGAAAAACGTCTTTGAAATTTCGAACAGTCTATCATTGTGCCACCATCGAGTAAAGTATCTCCATATAGTCTCACTTTTTTGCGATATGGAGACATGTAATTCCTCACCTTGAGTGCAGCCAAAACCTTACCTCAAAACTGCCCAGGCTCGAGCCCAGGGGGGCTCATAAGCTGTCCAGGCTTCAGGCCGATCTCCCAAAATGTGCCCACCTCACACCCTTGACAGCCATTCTGTTTCTCGACACCGTGAGTGATGCAGCGGAAAGGAACACGCGCCGGACGTGGCGGCGTAATAGTCCGGATCTCCGGCCCCATACGTGAGGCGACCCCCGATGACCCCCGAGAAGCGGGACCGAGGGTGTCCCCGTCCAGGTCGCCCTCCGATGCCGTCTCCACAGTCTTGACGGAACGCTCGGAGTGAGAGGCGTCGCATTGCCCGTCGATACGATCGGAGATCCTGTGGAAATTTTCCGCTGGGTCAGCCAGGAAACCAGACTCGGTAAAGTGGAGAGGTGATACGGGCGGGATGGCTGGTAGTCCATCTACTTTGCGAGGGCCCGGGGGCGAGGGCGTTTGTGGAGACGAGGAGTTGGAGTTGTCGTGCGATCTTTGTGGCGCAACATAGGTCAAGGAACGGATTCGTTCGGATATGGGAATGGAGTCGTCGTCAAGATAGAAGTCAATCTGCTCATCAGTTATGTCTTTCTCGTTGTTGTCTTCATTATTGTACCAGAGTTCGCAGCAATGGCCATCGTTACCCATTCCCGAGTTCCCTTGAGCAGGCTGGTGTTCGAGCTTATGTTTCCAAGCGCCGCTAAGCCCTCGGAATAGTCCACTAGGGGGGCCAGACGGCGGTGATGCATGCGGTGAAGGAGTTTTGGGGGGTCTGGGGTGGCAGTTAAGACTGCAGGACGAGATATTGAGGAGAGCGACAGTTGCGTGGCGAGCGCTCGTCCTCGAAGTACCTGCGGAGATACAAGCATCGTCGAGACCGGACTGCGTCTGAAGCTCCCAGACTCGTCTCTTGTGCTCGGCCTCGAGCTCCTTGAACATCGCCTCGCGCTCCTGAAGGACTATCTCCATTCGCAACTTCGCGCTGAGATGTTTCGGCTGGGGGCTCGTTTTCGACTTGGGGACATGCATCGGGAAGTCTTCACCAGATGCGGGTGGAAAGGCAGAGACTTGCGGTACACGCCGCCGCTGCGAAGGCCGAACCGAGGCTAGAATATCGTAAGGCCGGTTCTCGAAAGCCGCCAGGCCCGCCTCCTCGGTGCCGGAACGGCCCAATCCGCGGTTTAGTCCGTAAGGCTTGAATATCTCTTCGGGACACTTGAGGCTACGCGTCCAGCTAATGGTGGCCTCCCTCATCCCGATCGCGATCCCATGAAAATCTTGGGAATGGTTCACCTGGCACAGGTCACAGGACTTCGTCGTGACCTGCTCGCCGAGAGCATTCACTAGCGACTGTACCGACAGGGTCATGATCGTGTCCATACTCACCTCTTTGTAGGACCGTACATAACCGAACCACGACTTGCATAGCATCTTAACAGGACTTGTGAGGGCCGAGACTGGGACACGCGACGGGTCTACCGCGTAGGTCCATTTCTGGGCCGCCTTGAAGGACCAGAAGTTCCACAGTATGCTCGTGGCGTTTAGGTCGGATGCGTCGAGTCCGGTGTAGGCGGCCTCGCACGTCTTGCAGAAGCCGAGGACTATGGCCAGTGCTTGAGAGTGTTGGCAGAGTGGCGCGATACAGGCGTGGCGTCCAGTCTTGTCTGGATTGTTGCGGACCTTATTGCACTCGACGAGTTCCACGGTGCAGTGAGCGCAGATGGTGAAGACGGTCTTTTGGGTGAAACACATATCTGTGAGCGTAAGAGGTAAAATCGGAACTGACTAATATTAGTAGAAAAGGCAAGTAAGGGTACTTGCCGTTCGTCTGCTCTTGGAGTAAAGTGGTCGTCGACCTTGCTTGGAACTGTCACCGGCCCTAAGAAAAAGACCTGCGAATAGGTGAGTGCTGTTGATTACGGAGACAAAATCAGTTGCGAGAACTCGAAACTCTCTTATACCAAACTCTGTAAAAGAACACTGCAATCCAAGGAGTGAACAATGAGAAGCTTTGCGCATCGAGTTTCATCAAAGCCATTGTTCGTGTGCGCAACTCCCGAGCCACAGCGTCGATGTTGCGGACAAAGACGCTTCCTGAACAGCCACGTAGTCGGTTGGGTTCTTTTCCAATGTTTGTAGACAATTATTGAGCCGTGCAACACAGTCGCATTGTCACTAGGAGGGACCCAGCTTGAGAGGGTAGGCAGCGTGTGATTTCTAGTGCTCTGGCGCAAGTTAACACGTTGGTGCGAGGAGATTGCTACTCATAGGACAAACATAGAGCGACTTGTAGGCACGGAAACCATGATATAGAGTCGTTCATGTCGTGGTTATTATAGGCTCTACTAGGTCCAATCCTCAAAGCCCTGCCCCGTTCTAGGGTTATCTTCCAGGTGCTTCGTGTTTATCCCTCCATCTGTCGAAGATCAAAGTCGCCGAGCTGCCATTTTCAGACTGTTCAGCCAGCAAGTCGGACAGATGATCAGCGGGCCATTTCCATCAATGCGTCATTGGTGAAGCAAGCAAGCAAGCAAGCATTCACAAGCCATACTTCTTGTCCTTGTCCTCGATGGGAATGTCCTTGCCGGTCGTGTTCTTGTACTGGCCCCGGATGAAGTCGGAAATTTGTTCATCCTTTGCTTGCTCCGCGGCGCTTTCGTTGTCCTGCGGGCCTTGGCCGAGGAACTTTTCCTGGACGAAGTCGACGGCTGTGTTTTGCTGTCAGTATCTCTGCCCGATGGATTGTGGAGAAGAAAGACGGTACCCTTGTCAAGACCATCCTCCTGCTTTTCGCTCTCGCGGCCACCGCCAGCCATGCCGTTGAGTTTGTCCATGAATCCGCCAGACTCCTTCTTCTCAGGCTGGTCAGCCGTGGAAGAAGCTGCGTTGTTGTTGTTGTTGCCTCCAGCAAGGTTCTTGACGAAGTCCATGATGAGTGGGTATTGGCAGAGTGAGGAAGGGTGTGTTCGGTTGATAAGTAGGTGAGATTAGTCGGTCGAATATAAATGATTATGGAGGATTGAACAACGAAGAGCAAAAATTCAGAGGATGAAAAGGATGAGGGATGAGCTCGGCTACTTGTAGTGAAGAGGATGGATGTCGCACGCGGAAAAGACAAGAGGAGAGCGTCACAAAGCGGGGTTGTCGAGAGATAATGGTGTCTCAGACTATTACCTACCCAAGTAGGACCAGGTAGGTAACACCTTCCTGCCTGTCCCGGTTATCTTGGCAGTAGCCAGCCAGCCACGGTATTGGTTTGGAAGTCACGATACTATACACCACGCACTTGCCCGACCGCCCGCTCATTGAGAGAGAGAGAGAGAGTATGTGTTACATCATCAGCTGGGCAGGGGCCACTGACGCAGGCCAAGGTTCCGGTCAGCACGGCTGGCTCTTGGAGGGGTACCGGTACCAATACCAGTGAATTGGAAGACGTGGGGGAAGCTGCCTAGGAATAGTTGTAACAATAACGGTCTGGGTAAACCTGACCTAGGAGGCTCTCTCCTGCCCATTCCAAGAATTGCAAAACAAGCAATGAAGCTAAGAGCTTGGTGACGTGATGCTCATCAAGACCCCTGTCCCACCGATCGCGACCAGGTTTATGCTGGGTGGGTCATGTCACCGGCCGCCGGCGTCTCATTGGCTGAACTCGCCTTCGTGTGATGCTATCCTCCTGCACCGCCACATATCGCGGGGTTCTGTGGCAGGAGAAGGGTGTGGCTTGACTCGGCCGGGCTGGCACTGTCCTCACACTCACCGGCTGACTCAACACCCCGAAGTCGAGCTACGTATTCGTCATGTCGGCGAAAGCGCCCCGCCATCCCGCCCGAGCTTTAAATCATTGCGACGGCGCAAGCGACGACAGACAGCCGTTGTAGCTGACCACTGCACAGAACGAAACGACATCTACAGAGGCACCCTGCACGGGAAAGGCCAAGATGGACACGAAAGCGACATCAGACCTCCTGAAGCGACCGCTCTATGGTTCGCACCCTCCCTCGCACACACTCTGTTCCATCGCATGCTGACTGAGTCGCAGTCTATGACCTCCCGCCCGAAGTTTTGACGACACTCTCCCTCAAGTCCGACGCGTCAATCCCCGATCAGACGCCGCCTTCGCCCCCGGCCAAAGACGCTTCTAGTTCCGATCTCGTTGGCTCTCAGGCCTGCTCGCTATGCGCAACCACCTTCTCCTCCGTTCTCGACCAACGAAGCCATCAAAAGTCGGACTGGCACCACTACAACCTAAAGCAGAAGCTGCGGGGCGCAAAGCCCGTGTTCGAAAACGAGTTTGAGAAGTTGATCGGAGACCTTGACGAAAGTCTGTCGGGCTCGGATTCGGAAGAGTCAGAAGACGACGAAGACGAGGCGGGCCGCAAGGAGACCACTCTCACAGCACTGCTAAGGAAGCAAGCCACCCTCGCCGAAAGGAACAGAACCCCCGTGCCCGGCGAAGAAGACGAAGCCGAAGATACGGTGCGACGAGCAGGCAAGGGCAAGCCCCCCCTGATATGGTTCACTTCTCCCGTCCTCCCACCGAACACCTACTTTGGCCTGTACCGAGCTATCCTTACGGGCGAAGAGCTTCACGAGGACGCGAACCTTGTAGATATTGTCAAGAAGAAGCAGCTGGATCCCATAGCCGCGCCAAAAGTCCCCAAGGATGGCTCGGCGCCGCCACCAGCGGCTTATAAGGGCCCCCACTTCTTCTTGTGCATGATCGGCGGCGGCCACTTTGCTGCCATGGTGGTCTCTCTCGCACCGCGCCAGAACAAGTCCTCTGCCGGGGCACTGAACAGAGAGGCCACAGTTCTGGCCCATAAGACTTTCCACCGATATACGACCCGTCGCAAGCAGGGTGGGTCGCAATCCGCCAACGACAACTCCAAGGGCAATGCCCATTCGGCCGGTTCCAGCCTGCGCCGGTACAACGAGCAGGCCTTGGTTGAAGACGTGCGCAGCCTCCTACAGGAGTGGAAGGGTCTGCTGGACACTTCCGAACTGCTTTTCATCAGAGCAACGGGAGCGACGAATCGTCGCACGCTGTTCGGGCCGTACGACGGACAGGTCTTGAGGCACAACGACCCGAGGATACGAGGGTTTCCGTTCAGCACGCGAAGAGCAACGCAGAACGAGCTGATGCGATCTTTCATCGAGCTCACGAGGCTAAAGGTCAGAGAGATCAACCCGGAGGACGAAGCAAAACCGAAGGCGGAACAGCCCACGCCTGCGAAAGCCGCGGCCCCCAAGCCCACGAAGCCGAAGCTTACGGAGGAAGAAGAGACGGCACTCCTGCATACATCACAGATCCAAGCTTTTGTACGCCGCTCCAAACTTCCGGCACTGTTGTCGTATCTGAAGAGCAATGATATCAGCCCGGACTTTGAATTCCAACCGCCAGGCCAGAACTACCACGCACCGACACCCCTGCACCTGGCCGCTCACCAGAATGCCGCCCCTCTGGTCCTTGGTCTCATCACACGCGCCGGCGCCTCTCCACTCATACCCAATAAGGACGGCAAGACGCCTTTCGACCTCGCGGGCGACAGGTCGACAAGAGATGCCTTCCGCGTCGCTCGCTGGGAGCTCGGCGAGGGCAAGTGGGACTGGGATGCCGCGCGCGTGCCGGCGCCGCTGAGCAAAGCGGACGCGGAGAAGCGCGACGAGCGGGACAAGAAGGAGAAGGAGAGCAAAGAGATGGAGAGGAGACGCGCCGAGGAAGAGAGGCTACGCGCCGAGGGGCCCAGAGTCGACGACAGGAAGAAGAGGGCGGGCGCTCTGGCGGCCGTCGCGTCGACAAAGACGGCGCAGGAGAAGAGAGAGGAAGAGGCGAGAGGCCTCACCCCTGAAATGCGGATGAAGCTCGACCGGGAGAGGAGGGCTAGAGCTGCCGAGGAGCGTCTCAAGCGGATGCAGGGCGGTGGATGAAGTGCGCATCTCGCCAGTACGTGCCGAACGGTCCGGACTGGGTTCCTTTACTTGCTACGTCTGCCAAGAAGATGGGAAAGCACCTAAGCTAGATGAAACGTCTGAATGGATACCCCTAAGTGGCCTTACGCATAGTAAAAAGACGTTACAAGAGGAATGAGTCGAGGGGCAGCCGTAAAATCCACACTTCAAGGTGCTCCAAAGAGAATACGAGAAGATTGAAGTTGAACCCCCTCTCACCACCATCAGAAGACCAATCCAGTCCCCGTGGGATGCTGCCGACGATGGTCCGTCAGCGGCACCTACGAGATCTCCCTCCCTTCTGATCAAGGCACCCGCCTCGCCCAGCACAGCACCACCGCAATGAATTGGGCCGAGAGACATCGCAGCCGCGCAGAATATCCAACGCGACGCACCAACGTTCCAACTACTCTTCGCAATAATATGCCTCCCCCACCACTGGCGGATTGCAAGGTGGAAGACGCGTGGCAAGGTACGAAGACAGACGCTTACCAGCAGGGAGTCTCCCTGCGGAAGAAACTTGACGGGGCCGGGTCCCGCCACCACAGCATGACACCTCGCAACATGGCATCCGGGGGCGCGGCGTGGCGTGCCCAAACTCTACTACACCAATGCGAGTCTCGGCCAGAGCACACTCATCATCATCCTCCTCATCATCATCGGCGACGCCCAAGGTATGCGGCGGCCGAGACCGGTCTGGGGCCTCGCCGGCATCAACCAAGTTGCCACCCTAGATGGCCCTGATCAGCATCAGGGCATGAGACATCCAACGGCGGACCGTTCGGACGACGACACGGCGGGGGGGTTGTTCCTCGACAACGACGCCTACGTTTCCCGATTTCTCTTGCTCTCTTCCGGTGCTGGGTTTACTACAAAGTTATGGGCTGACGAAACGGACGC
The DNA here is from genome assembly GCA_030867255.1 of Colletotrichum somersetense. NCBI lineage: Eukaryota > Fungi > Ascomycota > Sordariomycetes > Glomerellales > Glomerellaceae > Colletotrichum > Colletotrichum somersetense. The sequence continues at coordinate 58,688 of MU843464.1, read as the reverse complement.
CCGCCATGACGAACGCAGGGAACCTCCCTCTTATCCCCTGTCATACGACGAAGCCTTGCCCCTCGTTTCTATTTGCGACAAATGGACCCCATCCTGCTGATGAAGTGGTGGGTGACCCTCTTCTCGCTCCGCCGACCCTTCGCCGTCGACAAGGCGCATCGGTGACGGGGGCGGCGGCGGCGGCGGCGTTGTCTCGCATCAAAACCCACTGCCGACGTCAATGCACCGAGACACGCCTGATCCCGCCTTAGAGTCTGCTTGCGAGACGAGGTGTTGCTTATTCCCCTTGAGGCCAACCATCCCCCCACCAAACCATCGGTCAAATGTCGGCGGAGAACTGCATCTTGCATCGGGCAGGGCATATGCAGCAGCACGTCTCCCTTGTGATTCTTGCCCCTTTTTCGCATCATCAAAAGCCGTCCTAACCACCCCCCGGGTGTAAGGCTCAGCCGAGCTCGCAGTAGGCCCGGAAAAAATGGGATTCTCAGAGGGCACGAACTCAAGAGGACGCCGTCGCCAACGCAATACGCGTCGGAAAGCCACACTTGGGGGGACGAACGCTACGCCGCGTCGTCCCAAAACCTGTGAAGCGGAGACCCGCCGAACGACTCCCCCCGGGATTCCCGTTCGATCACGGCAGATCGCCGTCCGCGATGATACCGGGTCCAGGCTGAAGTCAAATAGACAGCTCCAGTTTTTCACTGCCACCTCCGGGGGAGGGAAGGGCATTGTTGTGGTTTGTTTTACCCTCATTTTTAGCAAGGAGGAAAAAAAACCCCCCAGATGCCCTCGTCCGGCCGTTTAAGGCCCGAGGCTAGACAAGCCGCGTCCCGTACGAAACAATACCCCATGGCGGCGGGGAGGGATGCCTCGAGCAATATCCCAACATCGGCGAGCTCTGGGTCATGAAATCAGCCAGGAACCCCCTCCCCCAAAGAGCAGGTACAGCCACGACGCTCTGTCTCTCTGCTGATCCCCATCTCCACATGTCATCACGGCGGGAGGGGAGATGGAGAAAAGAAATGTGTTGAACGAGATCCCGCGAACCATACCAGTGCACCCGGCCCAGCCCTGGGCTGCATGCAGAATCGCCGGGGAGTCTAATCTACATCGTACCTCTAGCAAGCTTCACAGCCACAAAATCCAACGTCACCCGTAGGGCTCGCATGAAGAATGCGAGCCTCTGTTCGGATCGAACATTTTGCATGTTGGGCGGAGTAGGCCATCGGAACAATCGGGGGGGCTGCAGGCATGGCATGGGAGAACGGGTTTCCACAAGTTCGGACAAAAGTGCTTGGTGCTCCGGCGTAAACTAGCGTAGCCGTCAGGACGCAAGGGACTGGCCTGACTGTGGCCCTGCAAATGGGAGGCGAGAGAAGCCCGACCTATGAGCAAGAGTTCGAGCCGTAGTTGTCAGGCAAAGATATAAATACATATATACACACCGTTTAACGCACACAATGAGAGATGCCTCGTGCTGGCCGGCCATGCCTTTTAGCCGAGCTTTGAAGTAGACATGAAGTTTACCCAAGACGACACGCATTTTAGCCACAACTGCAAAGGAAACACTTCGTATTTGCGGGGTGAAACAGCCCAAGGAGCATCGTTGGGCAAGAAAGAAGTCAACAGCCGTGGTGGGCCGGACACTCGGAGATTTCGCACCCCTGTTGCAAGGGTTCCGGCTAGCTCGCTCGCTCCTTTTTGGGACATGGGCGATGAACATTACCCCCGGCCACCACCGTTAGGGTTGTACCGTTAAAGACATACCTTGGAGCGCAGGATGCCGGATCGGGCGACCCTCGCCCCTGGCTTTCAAGCGAGTCCTCCGCGGAGGCTAGGCATTCATGCTTTGGGGAGGTTATATCTTCCGGAGTGGACTGCCTGCCCCTCAAGGGGCACCGGGGGACAGAGACAAGCAAGCCCAGCGACGGAGGCACACCGGCGCACTAGCGGCTAAAGGCCATGTTGGCCGGCCCTTGCTGCGAAGCGGCGTGTTCGAGGGAAAGTGCCGAAGAAACAAATGCGGCCTCGGCAGACAAAAGTTGCTGAGCTGAGAAAGTCCAGCGGGACATGGGAATTGAGAGAACGACACGGAGCCCGGTCGTCCATATGGCGGAGGAGAAAAGAGCATCCCAGCCCACGACGCGTAGTAGTGGTGGCGGTCCTATGATGGGAAAGGAGAGCCGTAATTGCTTTATTTTTCTCCAGGAACCCCGGTTTTGTTTGCATGTCCTGGTTTCCTCTTTTGTCCATCCAAGTACGGGAACAATCTGCGGGACTCAATGATCGACGTCAAGACAGGGTAGACGGCATGGATTATGGGGAGGGCCGCGCAAACCCCAGTTCCTTCTCTTCGATAAACTCGATCGAATGCTCATTATTTCATCTCGACAGACCAGACGACAGCGTCAGCAACGAGATGAGCAGCACGGCGGCCATTCCCTACTCGAACGCCGATCTGGAAGCATAGTTGGAAATTGACGCCAGGATTGCTTCCGGACAGTCATGGACGCAGGTAGTTGAAATTGAAGGCCAAGGCCTCAGCAGGATTCGGAAATGGCCTTTCTTGCTAGCTTTCAGTGACGCCCATGGAGCTCGCGGATATCTGTCATCCAATCTCCCTTTGCCCAATCCAGCATACCACGAGTCGGCTTGGGCTGCATTGCACGGGCCTAGACGCCGCCTGCTGTGCAATTTGATTGTATAGAGCAAAGGAAAAAAAATATATATATATATATATATATAAACAGATAAAACATTACGCAAAGTAGAGCTATTCAGGTGACAGCGGCAAGAGGTATTGTTTCAGCCGAATGCAAGGGGAAATTGGAGGGCTTTCCAGAAAAAGGCGGTTGGTTGTATTCTTGCGACTTTGGGCATGGCTCGTGTTCTCGGATTCAGGTGAAGATGCCCGATTAGGTAAAGCCCCGCCACGGCTGTGTCGGCTCTTTCGGGCTCGGTGGGCGTTCGGTCGGGCAGTTGGCCAACGTCGCGTTTGTAAGAATCGGTGTGCCTGCCTCCGTCCTTGCCGGTCGGGAACGGATGGTTGAGTTTTATGCTGTCGACGGGTTTGTCAATGGCCATTCATCAAAGACATGGCTGTCACGGTGTCGTCAAGGTTTGCCGCCTGGCGTTTAGCAGCCCGCGCAGCCATCATCTCGGAGTACGTTGGTAGGTAGGCAGGTATCGGCATGTCTCAGATAGACACTACATCAACAAGACTTTACAGCTCGGACAGGTGGCAGTGAGTGGTGACGAGTTTGTCGTAACTCAGGCTATAGGCGCCTGTCAGCAGTCATCACGTCGTGGCGCGCGGTCAATCAAGCCAGCGCTTCGCAGAGGGTTGATTGATTGCCAGAAAGTCTTGAATCGTGGCCCAATACGACGCCACCCATCTCGCAGCGTCTCGCCCAATCACGCATCAAGTCGATCCACACACACCCAACGAGAACAGAGCCGCCGAGGGGGAGGGGACTAAGAAGCGAGATCGAAACCACCACTAACGTTACCTTGCCGCCAAGGTGGTAGCACGCGGTTGTGTTGCTTTTGCCGGCATCGGGTGGCTTGGTGGCTCAAGTGGTGAAACAAGCCGTTTTTTTTACCGGCATTTGTTTAGGTCTAGACAGGCCGGACGCCATCTAGAAGTTGCACACGGCCAGTCAGAAAGATTGAGCATAGTGACGCTGCTTATGGCCATGAGGGCTCGGCGAAGCACACATGGTGACTCGGGTTTGCCGCAGCAGCAATTGGGAGATGTAGGTAGTGGGATTCGCAACGTCTCTGAAGTGGTTGCGGTTGATTCGTCATTTTCGTCATTTCCTAGCCGGTTGGGTGGCCGAGCCGATCGAGAACAATAAAAAATGTCGGCAATTTGTTCAACGGGAATGTGATCAAGACGAGATGACATTATTACTTGACAGGAGTCGCAACCGAAATCGACTCCCGACCGAACGATTCGGATCGACTGACACTATTCGGCAGGAGGGGGGTTGGGCGCTGCGGAAGCGAGGGGGGGCGGTCGGAGCATCGTGGACCACCTGGCCGCGGGGTCTGAGCATCGTCAACCCCATACATAGTATATGAAGAAGTGGGTTCCGACAGATTCGATTCGGGCAACAAGACCGAGAGAGGGCCGTCATGATGGGGGGGGGGATGCCTTTGTCGATGATCTTGATCACGGGGATCCCATGGTCAGTGAAAGCACGTGGCCTATTCGGATGGTAGGCATGCATGCACCCTGTCGGAAGCAAGAGATCAGGCAGGCCACCCCGACTGTTGTTGTAGTAGGTATGGCTATTCGGATGCAGATTTGACGCCCTTTTCCTTGAAGAGTTGGGGTGATGGTAGCAGAAGTCGACGACCAAGACGAGGGGAGGAAAAGGAAAGGGTGGGTCACGATGTGATCTAAGCGCCAGGGGCAGGATGCGAGGAACTATGGGGCCATGGGGCTGGGATGCTACCCAGGTGCCAGGTAGGTAGTTTACCTACCTACCTACCTTAGGTGCCTAGAGTGACGGAAAGTGCTTGTAGTTTATAATAGCAAAAAATGAAACAACCGCAACCGCAAGAGAGGGAAGAGAGGTAACAACTTTTCGCTTCTTTCCTCTGTTCCCTTTTCTCTTGCCTTTAGGGACAGTATTTCCTTTCAATGTGTACGTAAGCGAGCGAGCGACCTTGCGAGGGGAAGGCCCAGAATTGGCACCTTTTGTATAGGAAGTCTGGACTCTGGCCTGGCCTAGTCTTTCCTTACAAGCTTCCTTCCTGTTTACTGACCCAGGTAGGTAGTATCACATAGCAATGATTGGCTCCGAGCTGCTGTTCCTGTAGTGTAGGTATAAGCGTGGCGAGGGAACCAGGGGCGTGGCTGAGTGTTTCAACTTGCACCGAGGGGAGGCAGTCATCTGATGGCAGCAGCAAAGAAGTCGAGATGATGGGATGACAAATTTTGATTCGTTGTTCGTCTCTCTTCATCTCCCTCCCAGAGCAGAGTGCACCGCATTCAGAAGATGGCACACTCCTATTCTTCTCTTTGGGTTTTTATTTCTATCTTTGCTGTGATGCTAAAAGCTTCTGTCGTCCGATGCCTCTTTGTGTGCTACCTACCTAATCATACACGCGTACTATGTATGGATAAGAACCCCGAAATACAGATTGTCCAAGAGCATCAGCCCTTTTGAGATGACGTTGCCGGCCCGCGGTCCTGGTGACGGAGGAAGAAGGAGAGTACGTATGACATAAGTCTCTCTCTCTCCTCGTGCAAGCCCAAAATAACACCCTCTGTCGTTATCATTGGCCAGCCATAATGCTGGGGAGGATGTCGTACCGCCCGCCGTGAGCTCCAAAGCGCAGCGAGCGACAGGCTGACGTTAGCGCGTCGCCGTGTCCACGCCACCGAATGCAGGACAGAAGGAGCCAACGCAAGCAAGACGGAGACTGAAGGAGAGTCCCTGGATACATAGCTGCGGATGCATATATACATACTCCAGGTGATTGATTAATCTACGATTGGCTGGGCCGGGGGCCAAGTCTTTCTCCCGTGGCGCCCAGCCAAGATTTCAATGCCAGCGTTTGTGGAGAGGATATGGATACTGCGTACACAGACAGACAGTAACGGTCTGTCCCAGAAAACGCACACTTTTGGAGCAGGAACAGGGGGCTGAGGGACTCTGTTTTCGCCTCGCTCTCGCTTTTCCCTCTCTCACTCTCATCCCCCCTTTCTCTTTCCCGCCCCTTTTTCCCAACGAAAGAACGGCCTCTGTCGTTTGCTGGTATGGTTGAGTGAGTATTTTCTCTATCTGAATTTCCTCCTACAACACATGTAGTACCTACCTAGGTACACGTTTGTTTGTAAGCTCTTGCGGTCGGGGATTCCTTCCCATGTTCCTAAACGGGAACTGGGAAGGCAGGGGGCAACGATACGTACCGAGTCAAGGCCAGGTACCCCAGTCACGGGTTTACTTACATAGCACCCATAGTTTATAGTGTACATAGATATGCCTGCAAGTACGGATATGCGATATAGGTACCTCGGGACCTGGATACTACCTCGATATTGCCTGCCTGCCTGCCCAAGTCGTCCGTCTAATTACCTAGGTAGGTAAACTGCTTCGTGGTAGAAAATCCATCAAGGAAGAAACAACTGCGGTCGGTGTGTCTGCCACCAGTTAGTTTGCCGCCCTGCAAGCAGGTGTCCTTCTATTCATAATCGAGTCTGACAGTGCACTCCAGTGCGGCGACGGCGGCAATGCACCGACCTCGCCTTAACATCCATCTCTGCGTTCACAGACCAGACTCGACTCGACAGCTACCTAACCACGATTGTCAAGTACGACCATGTACCGCTTCTCACCATCACCAAGCCAAACTACCTACCGGCGCCGCTGTCTTGCATCCGCTGCCGCCTCTTCCGTCCATCATGGCTTGGACTGATCGACGACACCTTCATCTCCAGCATAGCAGCCGGTGTCATCTAGTCTCGCCCGGGGCGCCCAGTGCCATCTCCACCCACCGACTCGCTTGTGGTATAGTTCCTACTAACTAACTGACTAACTGACCCTGTATACTGACTACTACCTAGGTAGGTAGACACGACAACACATGTTCATCACCGACCACCATACCTACCCATATCGTCATCCTCTATGCACATGGGCCCTGTGGCATATGCCAAAGCAAAGCACTTGCTGCCACCACGGCTCCGCCCCAATGCATGAGCATGGAGCATGGCCATCATCATCATCATCATCACCACCACCACCACCGAGTTCCCTATTCCTGATGGTCTTTGTTAATCTTGGCCCCAAGAATCGTCTCTGGATCGCTTCAGGGGAGAAGAGAAGGGGAGAGGGGCAGTGCCAGGGGCCCAAACCCTCTATCTCACTCTTCTTTTCCTGGCTCCGATCCAACCAGCACTACTCGTTCCAAGGAGAGCCCTTCAGCCGCCCAGGTGCCGGGTCGGATGCGAACCAGGCGGTGCTGTTTCTGGCGCCATCCTGCAATCCCCGTCTGCCAGTCATTCAACAAGCGGCCTGTTCTTCGGGAAAACGACCCCTGTTCCGTGGGTGATGGCCATCAAGGGGGGTCGCCTTCAACATTTCCTTTACTTCCTCTCTCTCACACTCTCTCATCCCATGTCCACATCTGCGCCCACCGTGGCCACCATCCATCCATCAGCCAATCTGCTGTCCACAGACCCCCCCATGTCTAGTTAGTGTCGTCTTCATCCTTAGGCGTACCACGGGCCCCGCTGTACCTGCACTAGCCGTTGCCCGCGCTGCACGGGCTTGTACTCGCACCTCCTGCTGGCCCCACCCCGTCCCTCGTTCCCCGTTCAGTCCTCTCCACCCTCCCCCCGGGCGAGGTAGTCTCCTCAAGTGAGGAGGCATCTCACAGTCAGTCATGTCGCCCCCATGAAAGGAGGTTGTGCTCTCGGTATATAGCTTCTGTCTCTTCCCACCGCTGTTTGGTGTTTCGATTCTTGTTCCTCACTCGAACATTCTTTCCTACATTCGTTCTATCAAACAAACTATCCATTCGCTTTCTGAGTGTAAAGTCATTCGCTTCTTTACTCTCGACTTAATAACCCACTTAGTTTTTTGTTTCCTTCGTTATAGAACCACAGATATCCACGCTCTCTTAGGAAAGAATATTCGCCCACACGATGAAGAACTCTGTTGCTCTTCTGGCTCTTGCCGCCGGCGTTAGCCAGGTCACTGCTACCGTACGTATCTCTCTCTCTCTCTCTCTGTATTATACACCCCGAGATGCCGTATACACACATCATCACATGACATCTCGATCACTAACAACCTCTCTAGGGGTGGAACAAGTTCCCTTCTTTCACCTGCCCGCAGAACACCGACAACAAGTGTGACGACAAGCAGAAGGCCGGCTTCTCCTGGGGCGACCTGAACACGGGATCCTTCAGCAGCTATGGCGGGTTCGACTTTAAGGGCTGGACCTGTGAAAGCGACTTCTCCAAGCGCGATCTCCTGGCTCCCCGCACCTTTGGCCTGGGCAAGGTCATCGCCGGCTCTTGCGGACAGACGAAGGAGACCTCTCCTTCTTTCGGCTGCGGCTCCGGCGCCGGCGCCCCTGACAAGTTCTCCATCTCTCACTTCGACGTGACGGTCGAGTTCGACTGCGACCTCGAGTTCCACTACGACATGCCCGATGGCTCCAACTGCAAGCAGCGCTCTTCCTGCTCCAAGTCCGGAACCACCGTCAAGAACTCCCAGTGCGGTGGTGCCAAGAACGTCACCATCGTCTACCCCTCCCAGCCCTCCAAGCCCAAGTCGACCTGCGGTGTCGGCGTCCACACCATCGGCTTCGACTGCAGCCCTGCCGAGACCCCCAAGCCTCCCAAGTCCACCGTGACCGCCGCTCTCCCCAGCGCCACCCTCCCCAGCGCCACCACTCTGAGCACCAAGGTCCAGGTCCCGACTGTCCCCGCCGTCATCCCCACCGTTTCCAAGCCCGTCGAGGAGACCAAGCCCGTCACCACCGCCCCCGTCAAGGAGACCGTGTCCATCCCGGTCCCCGTCATGGGCGAGACTACCTCTCTCGCTCTTCCCTCCGTCTCTATCCCCGTCAAGGAGTCGACCCCTGTTGGTGCCCCCTCTGTCACCAAGCCCGCTGAGCAGACACCCGTCGTCACCAAGCCTGTTGAGGAGACTACTCCTGCTCAGTCCCCCTCCGTCCCCGTCGTCCCCATCAACGCCACTAAGCCTGTCGAGACTGCCCCAGCTGTCACCCCTGTTGTTCCTGTCGTCCCCGAGACCAAGACTACTGTCTACGACACTACTTCCACCATCTACACCACTCGTGTCGAGACTGTGATGTCTTGCGCTCCCGAGATCACCAACTGCCCCGCCAACTCCCACGCCGTGGTCACCCGCACCGTCCCTCTCACCACCACCGTCTGCCCCGTCACTGAGACCATCGTCCACACCCCCGCCCCTGCTCCCACCAAGCCTGTTGAGCAGCCCCCTAAGGGTGTCTCCTCCGAGAAGCCTGTCGCCTCTGTCCCCGTCATCAAGTCCTCGGGTACCAAGCCCGCTGGCCCCGTCGAGACCCTTCCTTGCCCCGATGTCGTTCCTCAGTGCCTGAGCAGTTGGATGTGGTCTTCTGGCTGCACTGCCAACTCCGACGCCGACTGCTACTGCCCCGACGCCCAGTTCGTTGAGAACATCTTCTCTTGCATCTACGCCTACGGCGCCAACGACGACATCATCTCCAAGGCCACCCAGTTCTTCCAGGGTATTTGCGCTCCTCACATCCCCCAGAACCCCGCCATCGTCACTGCTCCCTCTGCCATCATCCCCGCCATCACCCCTGGCGCCGGCAAGCCTGTCCCGACCAACCCCGCCGACATCACCACTGTCGTCGTCGACAAGACGGTCGTCGTCCCCTGTGTCACGGGCGGCGTCACCGTCTCCGGATCGTCCACCACTGCCACCATCAAGACGACCCTCGTCGTCCCCCACGTTTCCTTCGCCACCAACTCCGCCTCTGACGTCGTCCCTGTCCCCGCCGCCCCGACCGGCGGCGCTGGCCCTACCGGCGTCGCCCCGGCTGCTCCCTACCCCACCGGCCCCGCTGCTGGCGCCAGCAAGCCGATCGGCACTGGCGGTCTGAAGCCTACCCCGTCCGGCGTTGTCACCGCTGGTGCTGGCAAGGCGACTTTCGGCCTTGGTGCTGTTGTCGCCATTGCCGCCCTCGCCGCATTCTAATCTTTTCTACATTGTCTTCTTTCACCTCCACCTTTTGCTAAGCTAACCCCTTATGCGAGACTCGGAGAGGGATACCAGAAAATAATTTCCTTGTTGCGTCGCTGCACACAGACTCTGTAGCCTACAAACTTTTGCAATCATACATACCATTCTTACGATCCTTACGAGAATAAACAATTGCATGGGGGGTGGTTGGTCTTAGGAAACAGGGGTTCTGATACCTTTGTTTTTCTTTCGAGGAGACTGTACCACCCGTTTCTCTTTTTGTCCTTCATCTACCGCAACAAAAAACTTGGCCGCAAAACTAGAGCTTACAGGAAAGGGATCGTACACATTGCTCGGCTTTCAGCTCTCTTTCTCTCCCGCGCTCTATTTTCTTTTATGGATCTTTTGGGAAGAAACAAATGTACCAGAAAAGGAGGTCGGTTGGGTTGAGGTGTTGGATTCCGGCGGCATACCCTGGCTGGGTTAGGTTGTGTAATATTTAATAGTTTCTGCCCCTTATGAGAGGAACACGAGATGCTCCGGGAAAAATGAAATATGAAAAAAAAAGACGGTTGAAAAACCCTTGTGTTTGAATTTGCTCGTTCCACAACGTGCCAAGTCTCGTCCCCACCTCCCAGTGAGAAATCAATCAATCTGCTACCTTTTTGGACTGAAGGCTACGGCGGAGAGACCATGGTCCATCTGGGGCATGATGCATTTTGGGTGGTCAGTTGGCGCCGTTCGATGGTGCCGAAGCACGTTGGGCCTGGCTCCCAACCGGCCTGCAACTGTTTTCTGACCTTCCCCTCCACTGGAAGACGTGGAGGAGGATGACAAGGATTTTTCACGTCTGCGAATTATGGCGCGCTGTGTTGGTTGACCCCGGATCAACCCCAGCAGGATCTTTCACCACTGTCCTCGCAAGTCTTCTTAAAGGTGTTGAGCGGATGTACACCCCCACCCCCCCCCCCCCCCCCCCCCCCCCCCCCCAACCCACCCGTCCGTCCATTCGCCAAACCTTGCAACGACAGTCTCGGAGGCGGTGGCGCTAAAGAAAGAAGCTTGAACCTCCAAGGCTGCTGACCCCCCCCCCCCCCCCCCCCGGAGCCTTTGACACTTCGGCCACAGAAGTCTTGGCATAGGGCATTTGAGGGTCTAATGAGGTGAGCCGACTGCAGCTCATATACCACCGGCCCGAAGGCTAGGTCGCCGATGGAATGGGCGTGGTTCTCGAGGAAGTCAAAGGAGGAATATGCGACCCCACCGTTGAAGACGGGCATGGACGTACAGAAGCTGTCGTCATCTTGACTGACGGCGTAGGAGCCTGTACTCTGAGAAGAGTAAGCGTCTCCATCAGCTTCGATTTGGCCTGTGCCGGTCCGCATCCCAAGTCGAGCCGCTTTGCTGCAAACTCAAGGACCTGCTTGCGTACCTCTGTGGGGGCCAGATGCGTACACCGTCACCAGGTCGGACAACCTGGGACAGGCAGCGCCCAATGAACCGTCTTTGGGGGAACGGACGGGACAGCTGGCCGTCTGGTGGGCAGTCTTGTGTGCCATCACTCCGATGCTAACTCAGCTATATCGTCATGATCCTGCCAGGGGGCACCATCGCCTGGCGGTGAGGGCTGCCTCCAAGGTATCTTTTCCCCCTACGGGTGCAGTCGGACACTGTTCGCCGGCGATTTCATGCTTCTGTGGGTAAATCAAAGTGGCTGACAAGGAAAAGTGGCTGACAGGGAAAAACTCATTCATTTTCACGCCGCCTTCGCTGTCCCGACATCAGTTGGGCTGCAAGACCGCGAGAGTTGTCGATGCAGCTTGTTAGATCGAGTAATGAGACTACGAAGCGGCAGAGAGGGGTGGAAAAGCAGATCCATAGCTTTCAAGTCGCAGAAGGATCAGGGCCGTCTGTCCGTTATCCTCATTTCGGAGAGAGAGCGCAGACCACTCCTTATGGAGCGGGTGGGCAGCAAAGGTTGCAATGTAGACTGGCAGCCCATCTCAGTCGGCTTCGCCAGACCAACCGAGCTGCAATAAATAACATTAAGCCGGTAAGTATGTGATAGTTACGATGGTATGTGTCGAGAAGCCGGACGCCCAGGCCGGTCACGTCCTTCAACTTGGTCCACATGGCGCATATGGTCTGTCACCAAGCATGGTAAGTGCCGGAAAATATCGCGCTCCCTCTGCCCACACAACGCCCAATAGCTTCAAAGTGAACAACCTCCTTTTTAGTGAATATGATGTTGGGTTTATTCGCGTCCCGATTCCGAGGCGTAGTCATCAACGAGACTCTGCATCTCGGCATCATGGATTCTGCGATCCCGCAGCCTGCGCTGGAGAGGCTCCGCCTGCTCAAACGAACCGCGACGGCCCCAGTTATGAGGCTGGCGCTTGAGGAAGGCGCCAACGGAGCCGAGATAGCCCTCGTGGCGGAGGAAGTAGGCCTGCTTCTTGCCCTGAGACCAGAACTTGATGGCGTAACTAAGGGTGTTGATCGTTTGCCGGTGGCCGCGGATGAAGGAGCCTCCAAAGTAAATGTGGTCAAGGTTGTGGATTTGCGATTGGAGGAAAGCAATCTGACCAATGTTGTTTGAAATGGCGTATAGCAGAGACCGGGAGATGTCAGCACCAGAGAACGGCTGGTCTGAGGCGTGCGCGGCGTCCTGGTGATCCCCCTCGGCCGGCTCGGCAGCGGCAGGGTCCGAGGAAGGAGAAGGCGTGTTCTTGTTGTCGCGGTTGTGCAGACCACCGTGGTCCTCGGCTTCGTTCTCGGCTGTCCGCTTCATGCGGAAGACCTTGCCGAACGAAGAAGCGATGGTTGTGCTCTTGAGCCCAATCTTTCCGTAGTCGCCGCCGTAAATGTCGCCAACTAGCATGTCCACTTTGGCGTTGTCCCCTCGCTCGGACAGGTCGAGCATCTCGTCAAAAGTCCGAGCGCCGGTGAGGAGAGAGAGGAGACCCCATAGCGTGCCGCCTCCGAGTGAGGTTCCGCCCACACGCTGGTACTCGCGGGGACCCGAAACCTTGAGGAGCGAGACACCGGAGCCAATGTTGACGAGGAGATAGGGATAAATATTTTCCGAGGGCGACACGAAGTGCATGGGGTCGGTCTCGCTGTAGGTAAAGACCTCGCGGGGTATCTCGGTGATGAAGAAGTCAAGGCCTGAGGATGAATTAGCACCCCCAAACACTTGACACAGACCAGACTTGGGGAGAGGGGCACGTTGGAAGGCTCACCAATAATGAGGCATTCCATCTCTTCCTCGCGCAGGACGTCCACGCCCAGGACGTCCCGCATCTTGTCGTAAAACTTAAAGGCGCCGCCGCCGGTGGCCATGACACTCAATTCGTTGGGCTTGGAGCCATTGAGGGTCTGCTGCTTATCCTTGAGGTGACGCATGAACTCAATGCAGTCGTCGATGCGATCGGTCTCGAAGTTGAGGAAGTTGAGGCGGCCACCAGGGTCGGCGGAGTGAGGTTCCCGCGTGAAGTAGACGAGCTTGATCAGAGAGCCGCCGATCTGCGCAACGGCACGTTAGTATCGAACAAGAAGACGGGTCCTGGGGGGGGGTGGCGTAGGGCGGAGTCTCGCATACATCAACGGCGATATGGCTCACGACGGCATGGTGGTTGGGCAGGCGAATATCGCTCGTCTCGTGGTGGGTCGGGGAACCTCGGCCGTTGTTGCTCGGAGAACTCGAATCGGGATCGACGATGAAGGCGCCCTTGACGTTGATACGGACGGAGCCGGGGCGGATGATGGTATTGTCAATTTCTTCGGTGCTCGTCATGGTCCGGGCTCTCGTGCGGATTTCGGCGCCAGCCAGGACTGCGGGCTCGGAAGAGGAGGTGTTGGTGTTGGAGTTGGAGTTTGCGGTAATGTTATTGTTGTTGTTGCTGTTGTTGTTGATGTTGTTCAATTCGTTGTCGGGTCTAGGATCGTAGACCGCCGAGCCTCCATCATCGGGCGCGGGGCCCATGCTCGGACTTTATGTGGGTGATGGTTGTCGGGCGCGAGGGCGGCCGGACGGAGGTGGCTTGGGACGCGCAATTCATGAATTGGAGGCCCGAGAGCGGCGTGGTCAGGATCGATCGCGGGAGGCAGGCCGGAAGACGGCTGGTGAGGATGGGCGACGGGTGATCGGGGTTGTTTCAGCTCCGGGTTCGCCTTGCGCTGCGCCAGTTCGGTGCCAATTCGGTTCGGAGTTGAGGAAGGGGGGAGGTTCATCGAGGGGTTCGGATTGTGGGAACAGTCGACGGTTTTTGTGTCGAACAGACTGGAATCCTTGTCTTGGTTACTTTTGCGCGCGAGTCCCCCGGCTCGGATCGCCCGAGGGGTTTTTGCTTATCGATAAGGGGCTACAAAAGGTTGGATGTGCTCTTTCCCGCTCTTTCCTATCTGGGCAAGTACCTCTAACGCTACCAGGGTACCAATTCACACTAACTTCGATGACGGTGGGAGGATTGTTGAGTTCCCCAGTGCCGCCGGACCGAGGCTTTCAGGGTGTACCCCACTCACTGTCCCCTACCTGAGGTACCTACCTGAGGTACCTACCTAGGTGCCTACCTACCTGTAGGTAGCCACACCTCAGCTGGACATGGGTCAGAAGCAGTTAACAGTTCTCGACATGCGGCTCCCTCTTGTTCCTCAACCCTCAGCACCTGCGTAGATATCTTACTCGTCCAACTGACATTGGGTACTCTGTGGACCATTCTCCAAGCCTCGTTTGTTTGTTTGTCGTGTCATCCGTGCGGCGGTTACTTCCGCTGATAGCATACCCACCTACTATGAGGTAGGTAGCCAGCCTTAAATTGCGTTCTGGGTGTGTGTTGAGTCAGCAGGGAACTTTTGATCACTGATCATCGCCTGTGGGCTGCCCGATTGGAAACTGTAATCGCCGGTGCTTATCTCACTTTGTAATTAAGCAAATTAGGTACCATCCAGTCCAGTCATTTCGCGGGCTGCCCGACGGAGGAAAACGAACCTCCCTCCCTCCCTCCCTCCCTACCTACCTACCGTCGTCTTACTGCCAGTATCGATGCTGCCCTTACGCCGTCACATGCCAGGCGATCGATGATGCATGCATGCGTGCATGCGAGTTGAGCACACAGAGCGAACAGCACCTTTCGTTGTCGTTAGTTAGACTATCCCGCAATCGTCCCGAAATGGGATCCTTGGGCTCCGTCGCGCGATCCTGCCACCTCATGTGACCGCCCGTGCGAGCGGAAGCCTTCGACTTTACACACCGTTTCATGTAAGCCACCTAGCTCGCTGAGATGGGTTGCGTTTTGCCGCCAAGGCAACCAGGTACCTGGCTGGATGGCTGGATTCTGCGCACACAGGGCCTATGCTTTTTGGAGCTTCTTCTGCGCAACGAGCAGAGCCGTCGTGGCCGCAGTAGGCAATCCTGAACGCGGGCCCCGCATCCCGCTGTGATCCGTGATCCTGCCTGCCTACTTGTATGTCGTGGCGCACACCCGGCCAGTCTTGGTGCGGTCCGTCCCGCCGGCGGAATGAGACCGAGTCGGCTGTAGCCCCATAAAAGCCCGGGCGTCTCATCGCCGCCGCCGGCCCCGATGACTTGCGACCCTGGCTGCAATAGTCGTCGCAGAATCCTAAACGTATTCGATTTATTTCGAGGCAATGTTCCATCGCGGCTATGCCCGCGAGCCTCCTCTGAATAGTCAAAGTTGCTCGATTGTCTTTGAATCACGATGTTGTGCTTGAGCATGCCGGTTCGCAGTTGGCCAGATCTCTCAGAACGCGGAAAGCGTCGCAGGTCTCACGACCCTTCAACTACCAACGTCCAATCTACACCGGTGCTGAGACCCGATGAGATAGAGGAGGAATGAGAGGGTCGTCCACCTTCTATACCATTTATAGTCTGAGTAGCCAGTGCGGTCTCGAAAGTTTACGGAATGGTTGTTGTTCGATGAGGACGTGATACGTGACCTGCTCGTATGCAGACTATTATACAAGAAATAAGCATTTAACCCTACCATCCCCTAACACTCTCAAAGAAAACATCTTAGCCTGGGCACAGGGCCGGGCTTCCTGCGATTTCCCCGGTGGAAGTCGATCACCCACCGATCGCAGCCTGATAAATCCCGCGCCGGCTGCCAGGTCGGCTTCGCGTACTGCCAGTCGACGAGGTATTGCAGTCCCGTCCGCGGCATCTTCCCCGCCCATCTAGAGTCGAGTATGGCCCTGAATGCCCATCGCTCCTCGTCGGGTTTCTTGCCGTACCTCACGACGACGCGGCCTTCCTTCTCCGGCTCGGGCCGCGATATCTCCGCGACGATGGCGGGCATGGTGGCACCGTTGTCTTCCCCTTCGTCGGGGCGTAGTATCTGAGCCGCGTTAGTCCTTCTGATCCAGGGGTCGTAAAGCAAAGACCATTCAAACCAGGCCTCGGGGGTGAGGTACTGAGAAACGGGAGGCGCTACGGCGTCGACTGATCCGTGGGAGACGAAAGGGGGCGGGGAGGGCGCGCTGAGGCGATTCCAGGACTCGTCGATGCTCGGTGCGTGGACCCAGGCGTTGCAGAAGAGCCCGACGACGGCCACGAGGACCTTTGCTGCGGATCTGATGTCACAGGACCCAAAGCCCCAGCAGGCCCGGCTCTCCAAGTGGGAGTACAGCTTGATGAGACATGCTACTAGGGCCCGGTCGGCGAAGTCCGCTCCTAGTGCCGTGGGCTGCGTCAGCAACCCATTTCGTTCGGGCAGACTCGTGTTGAGTATCATCTCGTTCATGCTGTCAATGATGCCGTCTTCATCCATAAGGGGACCGGGTTGTGCTTCGGCACGCTCCAGCTCAATAAGAAGGGTGCGGGCAACGGCTCGAACAGGCGGAAAGCGCATGAACCTGTGTATCTTGTTGATGTCGACATTACATCTCTTAGCCAGCGTGGCCAGGTCAGTGTTGACTGCAACGGATGGCATGTTGGAACCGGCAGGCGGGCCGACCGACTGAAATGTGTAGTCATTGGGCCACGCAGTATTGATACACCTACTGGAGCTGACCGCAAATTCAATCTCAAGAAAAGTGTTATTGACCAGCGGTTCATCGTAACCCCATCCCTGTTCGACGTGTTGTTCTTGCAAAGCCGAGTTCATGAGCCTTATTAGATGCCCATTCGTACCGCCTGCCTGTCCTGAAGCAGGTCTGAGCATATCGTCTTCTGCAACCCACATGTTTTTGCAAGGAATATGCGTGCGCGCGGTGATTATAGATGTGTGGCGAAGCTGAATCAAAGGAAGTGCGAGCCAAAGATATATCAAGAACGGGAGATGCGCCAAAGACAGAAGAAAGGTTGCCGAGATAGTAGATGTGAACGTTGGTAACAGACTCGTACGATATATATATATATCGGGACTTGGCTTAGAGGGGGATTTACAACGGCCTCTCATGGTTGAAGGTGAGACGTGAACAGTACTCTCCTTTCATCGTCTCTCTGCATCCAAGGGCCGAACCACTACCGCGAATTCTGCCGTACATGGCGACTCGACGACAATGAAAGGGTTTCGTAACAATGCATCGACAAAGACATGTTCGTCGAGCCTCGCGGTGCGAAACTCGAACCTCCAAGCACGCACGCTCATTGCTCGAGTTCAATGGCACGGTTGATTTAGTCGTGTACGACTGAGCTGCCCTGACAATATCTTTGTTCCATGCCGAATAGTATTTTGGTCTCCATGGAACGGTAAAGAGAGACCGGGTCCCGAGACGCGACTTTCACGACTCGCAGGGTTTGACGATATGATGTGAATGGGAAGTACATGTGTTCCGCTGCCTGCAGGCGAAGAAGCATTCAAACAGGTGGATGGGTTGCCAGACAAACGAAGTGTGGCCGAAGTTCGGAATAGGAATATCACCGTTCCAGGAGGAATGGAATGTGGATGTCAAGGTCGAGTTGAAGACACCACAGTTGTAGACAACCATTTTCGGACATGGCACGCGGCATAGCTGTGGTAGAAACATGTTCGTTTTCTCAGACGTCAGACAAGAGGAACACGCGACCCTCCTCCCAGCACCGATGTAAGGGGTCCAGGCCCTCGAACGTTCCGACGTGTCGCCGGGCCTCCTGGCGTGACAGACAACCAGGGAACTCATTGCCGTCATCGAAGAAGTACCACCATGTATACAGAGCCAAGCCCGGGTAAAGAGTCGTGAATCCGGAGGGCGACGGCAGGTGACGGGCCGGCCAGTTGCTCACATGGTAGGGCTGCGCGCGGGGGCGCAGCCCTCGTTACTTCTAGACGAGTAAAGAAATACTGTACCGTCAAGGAGACAGGCAGGGATCGTGCCAGTTCCAAAGACTGCGTGTCTGGGACCCGGCCCACTGAGAAGGGCAGGTAAGAGATAGAAAGCGTCCAATGGAGGGCGGTGCCTGAGCCATCACGTCGAGCTAGCCCCTGTGATCGAAGGCGGCGGGCCAATGAAGTGGTGCTCAACTGGATGAAAAGTCGAGCAGCGATGGCAACACGTAGTACTGTACGTATCTGGCAGTGGGTGCAGTAAGTCTCCTGGTATTCTGTCTCATGATGGGTGGCCAGTGACAGGGCGGTGTATTGACAGGCGTGGCAAGGTCAGTACCTAGTGCAGTGTGCCGCCGGGAGGAAATCGTTTCCCGTATATTGAGCAAATGAATGTTGACAGACCGAATGACCAGCGTTCGGACCCGGGGCCATGGGCGAGACAGGTCCGTTGGAAGCGCATACGACTCGTGCGACCCGTGAAGGCGCTGAATGGATGAATTAAAAGGACAAAGGAAAAGCCTGTCGATGTTGACCGGGCTCTCTGAGCCAAAGTCTTGAAATGGGAGGTTCCGAGTTGGAGGTTCCGCATATACGTTGGCGACAAAGATTTGGGGGTAAACAGTTGGGGAAAAAGACAACCGACATATGACGAGAGGGTGGAATGAGAAGAAGCCATCGAAAGCGAGCGAGGACCGAGATAGATCATGACGGGGAGCTGGTTGCGTTAGTGCTTTGTCTGGATCTCGTTGCGGCATTGCCGCGCAGCAGAAAGCAACACGGGGTCGAAACGGGCTCAGTCATTGGACTCCCGAACCGACCTGGGAGGGAGGGATACGTGACAGCCAGCTCAACCACCAGATATCTGGCGATGCCATCCATGGATCGTGAAGACTCTTGCGATGCAACGAGTCAAGGACACGAGAGGCAGGCACACTGAATTAGGTAGTATGTATTATCCATAGGTAAACTGCCCAGACTAGTTGGTAAGTGTTCGTACCGACAGAAACGGAATGAGGTCACATAGTCAGGGTCTCGTCTCCCCCCTCTCTCCTGGGTCCTGATAGGGGATGACTTGGCCTCAGCAATTCTCTCCCCCCAGGAACATGACCCTGTGGTCCCCATCAAGTAGCCGGTCGGTACCTAAACCACCTACCTACCTGCCTGCCTGCCTGATAGGTGGCACAGTTGGTAGTGGCTGGTGACGAGATGATGGCGTGCGTCGGTGAGAGAAAGTGAGTGATTGGGTGAAGCCCGATGGACCTGGGCCATCCCAGTTCAATATGTGGGTAGTTTACTATAGTGTATGACGATTCCTACAGGGTGCAGAAGCGGTTTCCAACCCTCCCTGGTGGAGATTGCGACAATGAATGACCAACGCTTATCGATTGGAGCGCGTTATCTTGTTGGGTTAGGGAGCTGTGTTGGTCGCATGTGGAAGCTCCCTCCAGAAGACGGATGTGAAACACTACCACTTTGATGATTACCTAAGGCGAAGGTAGGTAGGTAAGACGAGACGAACGTGGGTTTGACTGTCTTTCTGTACTTAGTAGGCAGGTAGTTTGGGTGAGACGTGCTGCTTCCAGGACTGGATCTGACTTTGGGTACCTAGGTAGGTAGGTAGGTAGGTAGGCGCCTATGAACTAACTATGAGGCAGCACGGCAGGTATTACTCGGTAGCATCCATCGCACCCAGTTGGTCTGCTGGAGAAAGGGAGAAAGGGAGAAAGGAAGAAAGGAAGAAAGGAAGACCGAAAGAACGAAAGAACGAGACCCGGCTGGCATGTGTTAATTACCGGCGCCGTCCCTCGCCGCCATTGATGCTGCCATGTTTGGTCGGGAATGTTCCTTTCTTCATTGCCCTCCCCACTGCTTCCATCCATCTTTGCATCCCTTGGTACATATCTAAACTACCCCTTCCGAAGGTACCTACCTACTTGTACCTTACCTAGGTAAGGCAGGTAGGTGGTACCCAGTGCCTACCCACCTATCCACTAATTACCTACAGTACCTACATACATACCTACCTAGTATGTATTGTACAAATAGGTATCTGCCATCGGTCGGTCGCATCAGCTGCCTGTCGCATTCATGGCCCCTCCCTCCCCTCCCCTCACCCCCATCAATGACGTCTCACAAGACAGAACATGGAGACAGAGGCATCCGTGCTAGGTAGTTAGTGTATGTAGACGACCAGCTTGCCGCCGCCGCCTTTGGACACGAGCGACATTGGAAAGGAACACACACATGGCAGCCGTCCAACAACCCGAACACAGCTAGACATACAGTCGGACGGACGGACAGACAGTAAGTAGTGTTGGTACAGTAAGTAGTAAAGACCATAAAAATAGGTAGCAAAGACCCGATTTGAAAAGTCTTGTTTGTCCAAGTAAGTCTTGGGCACCTACATACACTAGGTAATTACACTACAGTAAACCGCCTGCCATGCGACGCGATGCGATGCGCTGACGCGCCGTGTCCGTCCGTCCGTCCATCTGCCCCGCCGTGCCTTCCATGTTCCGTCCCATGCCATGCCATGCCATTCTGCCGCATCGCCTCTTTCCACTCGCCTTACATCCACCTCACATCACAGTCTTGCTTGCCTTCCTGGTTCCCTGCGTCCGTTCTCTCCCAAACCTCCTCGTCCTTGTCCTCGCTGGCTGTTGTCCCCCCAATCAAAGCCTTGTGCCTTGCCTTGCAGATATCTCACCTCGCCTTAGCCTCCCCAACCTCCCTTTGCCTATCTACCTACCCACCTGCCCACCTGCCCACCTGCCTGCCTACCTACCTATCTTATCTTACCACCCGCCCGTCTTCGCTCCGGCTACCTCGTCATCCTCGGCTCGTCGTCCATCGCAACACAAGAGGCCTGGACCACCACCACCACCACCATCGACGACGGCCCCTCGCACCGCGACAGAATTCGCCGCCCAACCCTTACCCAATCAATCTTTATCAACCTCGCATTAACCTGGCCATCCGTATATCCATCTACTCCTGCCAAGAACGTCCGAAAACACACGCGGTGCATTCTCTCTGTCATCCCCCAACCTACTTACCTCGCTCGCCGCCATCGACGTCTGTCTTGGCCACCTGGCTTCACCATTGCAGTTGCGCCTAACACGACTTTCCCGCCTAGCGACGTCACTCGACTCACTCCGAATTGCACAAACCAGAGCCTTCTCTTCAACGCCAATCGCTCGCTCTCTCTCTTACACTCCTGGGCACCATCCCTACCTCGTCCGAGCCCTACCCCCTCCGCACTGTTCGACCTCATCGCGTCGCATCGCACTGCATCGCATCACGGCGCAAACCACCTTTCCGTCGTTTTCTCTGGCCATCGTTGCCCCGCCTCCATTCTAACGGCTCTCGTTTTCTCATTTCCACCCCACTCTCTGCCGTGAACCACCACCGCTCGACGGCTCGTCTGACTGTGGAATTACCGCCGAAACCACCTCCCGCCTGCACCTTCGGCTGCCTTTTCGCAACGCATCCCAAGAAACAAAGGCTGATATTCACTTGGTGGACGAGATTACCTGACAGATCGACCCGCGCACAGCTGCATCCAGTGTCTGCGCTGCAATCGGGTACCTCGAGCTCAGGGCTGGACTGGACACTCCAGACGATACATCACCAATCCAAGGCCGTCAGCCGTCGCCCTCTGCTGACCTCGAGCTGCTCTGTCTACAATACGCAGTAGATAGACCCTCTGGGATTGCCTTTGCTCGCCCCAACTGGTCCCCCCACGCTTCCCGACCTGGAGACAACAAAGTCGATTCCATTTTACACATTCCACAGTTCACGATGAACGGCAGTCAACAAGCCCAAGAGCCCGCTGCGCAACAGCCTCTGCAGCCGCCAGCCGCCAGCACCAATGTCAATGCCGATGTCGATTCTTCCAACGCCAGCGCCAGCGCCAATGGTAACTCGACGGCGGCCAAGAAGCGCAAGAAGGATGGTCTCAAGCCCATCATCACGACCGAGACACCTCCGTAAGTTTGAGCGCTTTCTTAACTGTTGTTCTCCCACGTTCGCGGTTTCCTTTGCGTTGCACTGTTTGTGTTTTTTGGTATTATTTCTGTTCATCCCCAAGGTGGGGGGACAAGTAAATGGGTTGTTTTCATCACGCACTCAACACTGTTCCCATCAGGCGCCCCAGGTTTCATTTACACAGGTCATTGTTCCCCTTCCACTCCATCCACTGTTCGCACCATTACCCCTCTATCCTGTCTAAAAGCGCCGCGCCCGATGCCGCACGTCCTTCTCTGCGCTCGTGGCGGGGCGCAACATGGGGGGCGGCCATGGGGTCCCTTCCAACCAATCCAGGCCACTTTGGGCTTGTCGAGTCCGGCAAGCCTAGTCCCAGTCCAGTCTATCCCAGGTCGGTTCAGTCCGAATTGGCACTGCAGAAGTGGAAGCAGAGGCCAGTCAGTGCCCAACACCGCGCCGCACAGCTTGTCTCACTTCCGGCCATTTGGGAGCTTGCACAGAGAGGGTCCGCGTTCGAAGACTCTGCGCCGCGGCACCTGTGAGGGAGAAATGGGGAAAGACTGTGGCGACACGATGAGACGACAAAAGATGAACACCCGGTTGGGGATGCAGCGGGATCGATACCCGACGCGGGGCGGCCTCTGTTACTCGAAATAATGGGTATCGGGTGTACCATGGTCGTTGCACGGGGGAGCCATTGGCTGGAGATGGACGTTTGCTTGGTTGGCAAAAACACTGGGCCAGAAGTTGAGGGCCGCTCCTCCACAACATTTACGGGTCGCCAGCTGTCGCCATCGCCAGCAGCAGTAGCAGCAGGAGCAGCAAGCAGTGGCTGCGCCCTCGGCGAATGCAGCTTCATACTTGCTGGGCGTGTAATGCGCGGCATGTAGAGTCGCATAGCCTCGACGTGCCATATGCTGCACCCCGCCTGTGCGACGGCGGAATCCTCTGAGCAGGGCGCGGGAGACGAGGAGAGATCGCCGAGAGAAACCTGATGCGAGGCGTGAGGCTTGGAAAGCGGCATGCATGGTGCGCTCGCTGACCGAGGTGGTGCCACGAAGCACTTGCGTCCTGGACACCGCTCACTTGGACTGGTCCTGGACTAACTGGACTGAATTGAAATGGACTTTTCTCAGCACCAGCATTTCCGCGTTGCTACGCGGTGGTGTCCAAGATATTGGCGGTATGCATACACCGATATCTTTGAAATGCGTCTTGTAAGTACAAGTCGCTGACGCAAAGGGGCGATCTGCCCTAACTTCGTTCCTCTACCCCTCTCTCTCTCTCTCTCTCTCTCTCTCTCTCTCTCTCTCTCTCTCTCTCTCTCTCTCTGTGGGCATTCAGTCAGTCAAGTGTCCCGCTGACTCTGACCCTGGACTGAACAAGACTGGACTGGACTGGACTGGACTGGCTCCAAGTGGCCCAGACCTGTACTTTCATTTTGCTTTATTGTTTTTGCGTCACTTGCCGACCCCCCCATTCCCGTCCTTGTTCTTGTTCTCACTTGCTCCCTCACCCACCACCCACCCACTCACACTGACCCCTCCCTCCTCTTGTTGCCTGCTTTTTGTTTTGTTTTTTCCTTCCCCCTTCTCTCTTGTTACCCTATTGCAGACCTCGACCTTATCCAGCTCAGGGCCCTGCTCTACGCTACCTTACTGTCCTGTCCACCTCGAGCTGCCCGCGCCCGCGCACCCTAGCTTTTTCACCTTGCCCGATCTCTTGGCCCGCCGTTTTCTGCCTTTTTACCTGGCTGAACCGTTCCCGCGCCTTACCTCACCTTAATCTCCTTCCTCTCAAACCTTTGCCCACCCCAGTTGGCCAAAACTGGACTTGCCGCTTTCACTTCACTGATTTTCCCATGTTTTGAGCGGCACCAGTTTCGTACTGGATTCCCGCCCGTTCCTTTTTCCTTTCTCTTTTTCTTTTCCACCATTTGCCATTCTCGCTTCATGCTTCTTGTTTTGGTCTTACCATCGCTCGGTCTCCCGATCTTCTCTCTTGATTTCCTTCTATAGGATTGTTCGCGCTGGATGCGCAATGTTGCAAACATGAGCTTCCTCAAGACAAGGTTCCTATTCTTCTCCTCCCCCTTTGACTCGTCGCATTTTTCATGGCTTGTTTTGGCGCTACGAAATCTTCGCCCGCAGCCCTGTCATTCTCCACCCCCGCCATTTTCATCATGCACTTGGGGTCGATTTTTGCTCACCTTGCGCTCTCGCGATTCAACTTTCGTTCGCCTTCGTACTCGGGGAAACATGAGCTAACTTTTCCTTCCTTTACAGAACCCATCAGCTGTCTGCTGCCATGCAGAACTCGCCGACGTCAACATCGTCGGGCGAAGACCCCGCCGAGAACACGGCCGACGAGGAGGATTCCGAGGATTACTGCAAGGGCGGCTACCACCCCGTCCAGATTGGCGAAAAGTTCAAGGACGGCAAATACACAGTCGTGCGCAAGCTCGGATGGGGTCACTTCTCGACCGTCTGGCTGTCCAGAGACAACACGTCGGGCAAGCACGTCGCCTTGAAGGTTGTCCGCTCAGCCGCGCACTACACTGAAACCGCCATCGATGAGATCAAACTGCTCAACAAGATCGTTCAGGCCAAGCCTGACCACCCCGGCCGCAAGCATGTCGTCAGCCTGCTCGACTCCTTCGAACACAAGGGCCCTAATGGCACGCATGTCTGCATGGTCTTTGAGGTTTTGGGCGAAAACTTGCTGGGTCTGATTAAGAAATGGAACCACCGAGGCATCCCCATGCCCTTGGTCAAGCAAATCACTAAGCAGGTGCTGCTCGGCCTCGACTACCTACACCGTGAATGCGGTATCATCCACACCGATTTAAAGCCAGAAAACGTCCTTATTGAGATTGGCGACGTTGAACAGATTGTCAAGAAGGTAGTCAAGAGCGAGCCTGGCGACAAGGAAAACAACAGAAACGGTCGGAGAAGGAGACGCACCCTCATCACCGGCAGCCAGCCGTTGCCGTCTCCTTTGAATGCTAGCTTCAACCACAACAACCTTTTCCCAACCACGAACTCAAGCCTCAGCCAAGTGTTGCACGAAGGTATGCCATCTTCCCCCACCATCGTCACTGCGCCACCTGTAACCCCCGCGGACCGCGTCACTCCTCGCCCCCCTGGCCACGCCACGACCTCAACCCGAATCGAAACGTCGGTTGATGACGCTTGAACACAAGCTAACATTGTACGTCTTTAGGCGGAAAATCATCAAGTGACGCCTCCCCCAAACGCGACGCTGATCAGAAGACGCGCGAAAAGACAGCGTGAGTATTACCCTACTTTGACGAAATAAGTGGACGACTTTATCTGATGCTGACCGCTTTTTGTGCAGCGATCTACTCACGAAAGAAGTTTCTGGCATCTCCCTCGACAAGACGAGCAACTCGCCTTCCTCTGGGGAAAAGCGTAAAGCGGACGACGCACATGCATTTGATGTTATCAGCGTCAAGATTGCCGACTTGGGCAACGCCTGCTGGGTCAACCACCACTTTACCAATGATATCCAGACCCGGCAGTATCGCTCACCTGAGGTTATATTAGGTGCGAAATGGGGCGCAAGTACTGACGTGTGGAGCATGGCCGCAATGGTAAGATTAGAAGCAGATCACAAGCTGCGATACCCGCAATGCTAATGACCATGTCTTGCTAGGTGTTTGAACTGATCACGGGCGACTACCTGTTTGATCCGCAATCCGGAACCAAGTACGGCAAGGACGACGATCACATTGCGCAAATCATCGAACTCCTCGGACCCTTCCCCAAATCGCTTTGCCTGTCAGGCAAGTGGTCTCAAGAGATCTTCAACCGCAAAGGCGAGCTGCGTAACATTCACCGCCTGCGTCACTGGGCTTTGCCAGATGTCCTCCGCGAAAAGTATCACTTCAAAGAGGAGGAGGCAAAGCGCATCGCTGATTTCTTGACCCCCATGCTTGAACTCGTGCCCGACAAGCGTGCCAATGCAGGAGGCATGGCGGGTCACTTGTGGCTAGACGACACACTCGGCATGAAGGGTGTTCGGATCAACGGGCTTGAAGTCGGCAGCCGGGGCGAGGGCATCGATGGCTGGGCTACAGAGGTGCGGAAACGGTAGGGGAAGGCAACAAACAAAGGCCGCTCTTGATAGAGGGGGCCACCAAGATATCACCATAATTTTATATGAACGATCACCGGCCCCCCTCATTCCCCTTGGTCAGCGTTCTGCACCATTCGTCTCTAGCATCGCCGCATCTGATTTGGATTGAGTATTTTTGGCACTGCACGCACTCAGTATGGTGCATGGAGTTTTGCTCTTTAACAGTATCAAAAGACACGTACATACACTAGGATCACCACCAACACTACTACTACTACTACTACTACCACTACTACTGCTACTACCGCTACTATAACACCTATAACTACAACTACAACTACAACTACAACTACAACTACAACAACGGCAAAAGCAATAGCAGCAACAACAACAGCTACTACTACCACTACAACAATACAGTCATCATCGAAAATGTCGGATATGGGGACGATGGAAAGGACAGCAAATACACGACATGGCCCATAAAGGGACTGATTAGGTTTACCCGATGTGTTGTGGTCTGATACGGAATTGGTAGGCACTGCAGCCCGCATGCCAGGGAAGAGGATGGGAGGGATGTGCCGGTAAGAGTCCACTAGCAAAGCTCAGTTTAGGTACTGGTGTGAATCAAATGGAATGAGTTATCTCAGGCCAAGTCAAGGCCTCTGAAGGCGGCCAACCTCTCCATGAGAGATGCAGCGAGGCCAAGTCCATTGATTCTATCGGGTATCAACCTGTGTGAGGCTTCAAATAAACACTTCGGTCCAACTTGCAATTATACACACGCACACACACACAAGTAGTGGTATAGGTTAGATGTCATTACGGGACTTTTTGGTTAGCACGATGAAAGCACGAGATCCTCAAAAGGCCATTTGAGGGGGGGAAGGGGCAGATATATCATCTAGACAAATGAGGGGGAAAAAAAAGCTTATGCCATTCACTTTACAGTCCCGCTGCTCGATGTTCGCATAATGAAATAATAGCATTCTTCATTGAATCCATTTGCCACCTTGGTCTACGATAACCCGAAACGCCTTTCTTTTTGTGCTCGAATAATACAGGTGCTGAGCCACTCCCTTCGTAAAGCTCGTTTGGCCGAATAAGGAACAGGTGAGCCAGGCTAGCCGCGCAGCCGTCCCGTGTTGCGGAGTCGTGGGAAGGGGGATATTCCTCCGTGTGCCAACTCACTTACCGCTTCTTGCGGTTCTGCGTCATCTTGCGGAACGCCTCCAGGCCACCGGCACCGATGGGGCGGTGCTCCGGGGCCCGCGAAACGTCGTAAGTACTCTTGGGCGCGATCGTGTAGCTGTCAGGAAGGCCACCGGGACGAGCACGGTTCGACGAGACGACGGGCGCCAGCATGGCCTCACGCTCCAGCTCTCTGGCAGACTGGGAAGGCCGCTGGGTAAGGGTAAACTGGGAGCTGCCAGCCTGGCGCTGCGACATCTTGAGAGCTCTGTCGACATGAAAGAGTCAGCAAAGGGACAGACAAATTGGCCATGAGGTAAGTAAGAAGAGAGGAAGGCGGAACGTACTCATAGTCGATTTCGCGCGTTTCAACGTGGCGCTTCTTGTAGTCATCTGTCCGTTTGAGGATAGGTCGGCTCCAATCGCCAAGGAGGCGCTCGGCCATGCGCTTGATGCTGGGTTCGGGCCTCTTCGAGCGGGTGTAGAAGTAAACGACTTTGCCGATGCCACTGCTGAGGAGCGCCTCCTTCTCGATGGGAAGCCGGATGAGCGCACTGAAAATGTCGCGTTGAATGTTGTATGCGGGAAGGCTGCCATCGTTCAAGGGTTCGAGGAAGAACTTGACGTGCTGCAGGAAGTTGGTATCAGGGTCGAGAATGGCATGCTGGATGTTGTTGCGGTTCAGCAGACCGGTCACCGAGGGTAGAAGCTTCAGCTTGTGAACGGCTGGTTGACCGGCCTCGCGTGCGCTGTTGTCTGCCTCACAAGCCTTCTCCATAGCGACCTTCAGGTCTGCGATCTGCTCATCGATCTCGTCCTCCAGGTCCTATGTTGTGGAATGTCAGTGACTAGGCCCAAAGCCCACGCGTCGCAGGTCCAACCCACAATTTCGTCCTTCTTCTTCTTCCGCTTCGCAGGCCCCTTCATGGCAGCATCCAGCGCCCGGTCAATCGCGCGCCGCCTACGCTCCTCCGGCGTAAGATGAGACTCGTCATCAACCTCGGGCTCGGCAGCCTTGGGCCGGGGCTTCCTCTCGCCATCAGCCTGGCGTCTCGACTTGCGAGCAGGTCGTCCCGTATCACCGTCCATCTCGCCAGAAACCTCATCGTCGCGCGACCGCTTCTTCTCCCGGCGTCCCTCCTTCGGTTTCTTCGCTTTCGCGCCATCTGCCACCTTTCGTTTCGACGCCTTTAGAGTCTTGGCCACATCTTCGTCAACAGCTACTGGTCGGTCTTCGATGTTGGCTGTCTCTGGGTCGTAGTCCTCGAATTGGTCCTCGTCCATTTCCGACAGCTGGTCGTCGTCGGAAAGCTCAGTGGCTGTCGCGCCTCCAGCGCCTTCGCGAGGTTCTTCATTATCGGCATGATCGTCGCGATCGGGCAGAGGGGATTCGGGGAGGGATTCGATGTCTGACATGATTGTAGAAGAAGCCGAGGCGCTGTAAGATGCAAGGCTCGACTTTTGCAATGGTTGATGATGCGGAAATAGAGAAAGGCTTTGATGGATGCAGGTCGCTTTGCCTTGTCGTCGTTCCTTCGATTTTCCCAGATGGTCCAAGCTTGAGGTAAAGGGACTTAGTTGGGAAAGAGTAACCAGCCTCAGGTGTGGGTCACCTTCTGGCTGGAAGCCAATAGTTAGAGTGGTGGCATTGTGTTGCTTATCGATAGAAAGAAGGATTGGTACGCTCCCTGACACCAGCGGGAGGTCCGTTGCCTCAGGCACGGTTTGTTTACTTTGGCTTGTGGGAGTGTCGTTCGTTTTATTCCTTGACAGGCTGTTACTAGAATATTTTGACCCTTGGCACCCCGGACTGATCTCGACGCGAGTTGTTGCGCACCTCGCCCACAACATCCACCTTGCTTTGTCCACTCACACGCCACTGCTTGCCAACAAGAAGCCTTACGATGGATCGCCGAACATATGAAAGCCCCATGGAATGGGAATACCAGGATCGCGGACCTCTGGATGCGACCAGCCCGTTTGCACAGGTTGCAAAGGGCAATAGCCAGAACAGTGAGTCGCAGCTTGGTCGCATGAAGCACCTTGTCCTCTGTGATTGCTTCGCCATTTAAACGCGCCTTGTATCTGACCCTGGTCTTTTTTTACTCCTGCTGCAGGCTTCAGCTCGCCGAACAAATTCGCAAGCTCCAAACCGAACCCTTTCTTGAGCCCCTCCAAGCCGAACCTCTTCGCCGGCACCCCCTCCAGGTCCCTTCCATCTCTGCCGCAGGCATCGCTCTTCTCCCCAAGAGTACAGAGTAACAATATGGCGCCGCCGTTCCGAAATCCAGCCTTCACCACCCCGCGCAAACCTTTCGATGAGAGTGCCTATTCGGAGGCTTCGGGCGCAGAATCGAGCCCCGCCCTGACAGAAAATTCGGAGCTTCCGGATGATACCCCTGACGTCGACAGATACGGAGACACGAACATGGGCACCATGACACCTTCCAAGGTCGACAAAAGCTTCCGCTATGGCAAGACAAGCTTTCAGTCATCGAAGCGCCACGCGCCAGGGAAGGGCGAGATCCCCAGAAGTGCACGAGAATATCCCGCTATAAGGAAGCGGAAGCGACACAACCTGGACAAAGATGTCGGAAGTGTACGCTATCATGGCGCACAAGAATGGGATGACTCGGACGACGACTCGGATGGTGACGGATCCCGCTCGACGGCAACTCGCGGCGGCAAGGGCAGCAAGAAGAATACGAAGAACGGTCGTGGCTGGATTAGTAACCTGTTCCACGCTCTGGAGGAACACCCCAATGCGCCTGAGAATCTCTATCGCTGGATCCAGCTTTTGGTTAACTGCATGATTGCGTCGGCATTTGTCTTCTTCTGCTGGTCTGTCCTGGATACCGTTCGGTCGGATATTCGAACCGCCAACGACGCAGCTCGCCTGGAAATCGAGAATAGGATGTCTGAATGCCGGACCGAATACCAGCTCAACGAATGCGCCAAGAAGGACCGGCCTGCATTGAAGGCAATGTGCGATGAGTGGTACGAGTGCATGATTCAAGATCCCTCTGCCATCATGAGGGTTCGAGTCACTGTCAAGCAAATTGCGGAAATCTTGAACGAATTCGCCGGCGCCATGCAGGTCAAGGCCTGGGTAAGTTTTAACCTCTCTCTCCTGCGGTTCGCTGTCTCGCCTTCTGACCTGACCACACAGGTATTCTTCTTCGGCATCCTCTTCCTGTGTATCGTCGCCAATAACCTTACGTTGGGTCGTATGGCAAACAATGCTGGGCCCAACCACCCGGTGCCGGCGCACCGCGCGGCGTCTGGAGCTCCCCCGGAGCCATCGGTGATCCCTGAGCCCTCACAGGCGTACATGTGGGTTCCTATCCAAACGCCCTCACACCGCCGCCACATCCAGTATGACAACGACGATACCGACACGGACGCGTCGCCGCCAAAGATGAAGTCGATCATGCCGCCTCGGACCCCCTCTGGACGTCGTAGTCCCAGCAAGGGTGACCGGGATCGATTGCGCAGCCCGACCAAGTATGCAGGACTCAGTCCCATCAAGGGCTACTGAGAATGAGCAGAGAACTGCCCCAATCTTTATCAACACTCTAAGGCAGGAACCGAAAAGCAGAAAGTAACACAATGCATGGGATCGGAGTTGTGAGGTTTGGTTGTATAATACACGTGTCCAGGGACCAGGCTTGGGGCAGATGCGGCGTCATCTGGTGGCTTAAGTTGGGGCCAGCTTTCGCCGTTTTATTTTTATTTTATTTTTATGGACAGGATAGGAGGCAAGGCATCGACAGCTGGCTTACTGGGCCTAACGGGAGTGCATACCCCTTATATCTGCTGAGAGCTTGAACACCTCCCTAAATATTCATTTGTCAAATGCCCAGGCTCTATATCTGATGCTTCTCTACGATCTCACATGACGTGCTGCTGGCCGGCCCGTCACAACCCAATTCGCTTTCCGATGGATCCCGGTCCTCCGATCAGAGCTCGGACCACAATGTGTTTAGTCATACCCGGTCTAGATCTTGCTTTGTTTTCGGATTGACTGGCCGTGGCCATGACGTCAAGCTGGAGGAAAATCTGTCAATTGCGAACCCCTCGCGCCTTGAATGGGACTTTGCGGTACAAGATGTCCCGGAAACGCGCACATCAATGATAATAAAAGTAGTGTGGGTTCAGGGCTGACAGCTGAAAGTCCCCCGGAAGCTTCGCGGTGCCACCCACCGACTTCATTGACGAGACATTGTCGCCTACCGGCTGCTAGCACCCCAGGCGAAACGGAGCAGGTTCCGCCGTCGCCATAACACCATTCTCGATTAGCCAGCCATCTTCGTTGGGTCAGTATGCTACCCTGAGGATCAGTCAGGTCTTGGACTGCATCTAACCAGCAAGGAATTGTCGCCGAAAGCTGTTCTTGAGAGCAAAAGCATGCAGCCGCCACGTATCAAATTGAAAACCAGGCGCAGTAGGGGACCTCAACATACTGTGTGGCGAATGAATGTATGCTTGAGAACGACGTTGTGAGATGACAAGGGTGTTCTTCTGGAGCTCATCGCGCCCCTAGGGCTACGAGACGCGTTCTAAACTTGCCCACTTGGTTCAGTCCGTGGCAGTGCACACTATGGCGTTCCTGAGGCACGAGCATCTCGAAGCAATTCCCCTTTCGCTGCAGCCGGAGCAAAACCTTGCAAGCCAGCTACTCTCATTGTTAATTTGTTTCCGACGGGAGTGGGATGGGAGTCTTAGCTTACCTAGGTATTATGTATGTGTCCTGGGAGGTGGGGCGTCCAAACTTAATTCCTCTCTCTTCGCACCCTCGGGGAAATCGCAATGACATCCTAAACTAGAAGGGCTCATCGTATCAGTGACTCCTCAGGTACCTCTGCCTTAGTGGGTTGGTGAGCAAGGAAATCCCTGCAAAATGAGGGTCGCCGGCCAGGGTTTCATAACACGCATTATGCTCGGTGCTGTAGCGAAATGCTGCTTACAATATCCCGAGAGAGGGGCTGGCGGAGGAAAACTTCCAGCAGGAAGGTCGGACGAGCGGGTATGGCGGACATGAGCCCCCATCGCATCGCGATGGCCTCTCCGTGCCTTGGGCGTTCTTGGTGTCTTGTCAGGTGTCCAGGGCTCCGATGCTAGCTCGATGAGGAAATCTGGTAATGAGGTTTGGGTGAATAATGCACACCATGTCTCTCAAACCAATGCTTAACTGTCGGGCTGAGTCGCATCGGAGCAGAGCGTGGCACAATGGGTTAGTTGTTGGCGTTACGTTTCGCGATACCGGGGTCAGGATACGGATGCTGAGATGGAGGAAACCCAAAGGTAGAACGTACATAGTATAGATACCTGCATGTATGTATGTAGTAGTGCGCAATGTCTTGCGTGCAGAAATGCCCCTTTTCCTAACGCTCAGCATGGACGGGGACGAGAGGTGGACACAGTCCAGAGAGCAGGTGATAATTAGTACCGAGTAATCGGGCAACTGTGTCGGACATGCTTCAAACTATTCATGCCCCGTCCTTTGAATTGACAACCGGAAGTGATGAGCCTTTTACCTTCGTAGCGATGACTGACGTCTCCGTCAGAGAATACCACTCCTGACATCCATCTGCATCAACCGAGACGGCGGGCTGGGTGTACACTGTAGGCGTAGTACTAGGTAGAGCGAGCGAGCGAGCGACCGACCAAGCGCCGTCACGAAAGCTGTGCCTCCTCGCTGCGTCGCTCATCACCCCATTCCCACTCTTCCCCCCCTCCATCGCTCCCCATCGCATGAGCTCACGTAGACCATAAATAAAGCGCATCTTTGATTTCACAGTTCATTCATGCGATTTCCGATTACATATGTATAGAAGGAAACTCCAAGAGAACACAAGTTAGAAACAAATATACCTAGGTAGGTATTGCTCTCTGCTTTGGTACCTACTCGCCTACTAGTAAACTAAGTAGGTACCTTGCGCAGGGGGGGGGACCAACCAAGTTTCACCTCCACTTCCATCACAGAGCTAGCTAAGCCTGGCGCAGCTTGAAGCTCTCGAATCTGGGGAAGGAGCTGCCCTGCTACCTGACCTGCCGTTACTGTTCACTGTGCCTTTATCGCACCTTGTCTGTTGTGCATCTGTGCCTCGTCTCCTTCCCCCGTCTGTGTACACGTACCTACCTAACTACCTAGGTAGGCAGGCAGGCAGGCATGCTTTACTGGAGCCCGGCCGCTGCACCGTCATCCCTTCCCTTCCCACCATTCCCACTACACTACTTTCCCTTCATCACGAGCCACGTTTTTCGCCCGTCATCCGTTGCCTTATTCTTTCTTCCTCTCCCCAACTCAAGTTCTCTGCGTCAGGCTTCGCCTTAGAGCCGCGTCTCGCAGCCTGCCACGCGCTCTCCGTACACAGAGCCTGCGCACCTCCCAAAACCCTCATCCCGGAGGTTATGCAATATTAGTCTGCAGGGTTTACACTCCGGCGCATGCTTCGATAGGGAAGCCACCAAGGGGGGAAAGAGGGGCAGTAACTGCTCAATCTCCTACCTCTTGTCTCTTTCGCCCTCACTCCCTCGCTACGGCGGCGAGAACATTGGAACATCGGCGACGAAGAGCGGCGACCAATTCTCCCGTTTTGCGACCCAAGCCTACCTGTCTTGTCTTCTCCCTCCTCAACTCCGAACTTTTCGCCTTTCTTCCTTGCGCGTACCTTCCAGTCTACCTACTCTAGACCTACCGCCAATCATCTAACCGCCCGAGATTGCTGCGCGGTGCTGCCAAAACACCTTCCTCGGATCGGACCTTGCTATTCACGTCCCAGATCGATGCCTACCAGTGCCTGCCTTTACACGGCCTCATTATGTCAATTCGCAAACAAAACTTTGAAAGTCGAGTTTGCTTGGTAGACTCGGCTCGAGGCTACGATCAGTCAACCTGAAGCGCGCAAGCACCGCCGATATGGAGGAGGCACCCGGCACCCAACAGCAGGCTCAGCCCAGCGCCGGCTCTGCCTCCTCCGCGGGGGCATCTGCCACATCCGCCCCTGCGTCTGCACCGTTGGCCAGTGCCGCTCCTACGCCGTCTGCCTCTGGCAGCTCTGGCGCCGGGCAGTTATCCAAGAGAAGGAGGGGTTTGGGCGTCGTCACGCCCAATGCTTGCACCGAGTGTCGCAAGAAGCGCGCAAAGGTATGCTGGCTCTTGCCAGAAGCTTGTCGTCTCTTGGAAATCACGTACTGATTCTCTCGCCTTTAGTGCGATGGTCAGAAGCCATGTGGCCGCTGCAAGGCCCAGAAGGACGTAGAGTGCGTTTACGAGGTACCAGTCCGTCAATCCAAGGAGCACCTTCGAAGCGAAATCGAGCAACTGCGCCACCGCCAGCGATCCACCGACCAGGTAATTGCTGCCCTGGTGCGCTCCGATATGTGGGAGGATGTGTTACAACGGTTGCGGGCCGGCCAATCCCTAGAATCGGTCTCGGAATGGCTAGGTGGCACGCTTCCCTCGGGCGGCGGCTCCAGAACATCCCTCAATCGCCCTCCCGAGCAAGCTGGCGATGCAAACACCGGCTCAGGTGCCCGCCCAGGTTTCCCGGGGTCGACACCAGCGCCAATCAGAACAAGAAACCTCGGAGGGCCTGGGTCTGTGACCATGAGTCCTATCACGGGGCAATCCAACTTGCGTCAGGATATTGATCCCAACAGCCCGTGGCATCTTTCGTCGCACAGCCACAGCACCAGGAGCAATTCGCATCCTGATGTGATGAACTGGAGTGCCGATACCAATAAGCCGCCTCAAGGTCTGTTCGACACGTGGGGGGAGTCAACAAGCAACACGGAGACTTCAGAGGGTGGCTCCAAGTATCAGGGCCTCGACCAGGTCCTCGCACCGCTTGAGCTGCCCGACATGAAACTTGCTCCCGAAGACTGGACAAACATCACCGATGACGGCTCTCTTGTGCAGCACCTCCTTGCCTTGTATTTCTGCTGGGAGTATCCGACATTTGCATCACTGAGCAAGGAACACTTTCTTCGGGATTTCC
This sequence comes from Colletotrichum somersetense, assembly GCA_030867255.1. Classification (NCBI taxonomy): domain Eukaryota; kingdom Fungi; phylum Ascomycota; class Sordariomycetes; order Glomerellales; family Glomerellaceae; genus Colletotrichum; species Colletotrichum somersetense. Next base: position 23,426 of record MU843464.1, on the reverse strand, counting down.
AGAACGGTGTTCATCGTTATTGCTCGCCCATACTTGTAAATGCTCTCTTAGCTTTGGGCTGCCGCTTTTCCAGCAAATCCAGCACGAGAGCGAACCCCAGCGACCCGTATACCTCGGGAGACCACTTTTTCAAAGAAGCCCAGCGCCTATTTTACCTCGAGGAAAACCACCATACCCTGACAACCATCCAAGCTCTGGGGATCATGTCGATAAGAGAAGCAAGCTGTGGTCGGGATTCTGAGAGTTGGTACTATGCAGGGCAGAGCATTCGTTTGGCTATCGAGATGGGCCTCCATCAGCTAGAAGAGGATGGCGACGATGACGAGTTTGCAGTGCAGGCTGCTACTTTCTGGGGTGCCTTTGCACTTGATCAGTGAGTGTCTTCATGCAGCAGACTTCGAAGATTGGCTCTCGAGCTAACCGAGCTTACTCTTTCCACAGTGCGTGGTCTTTGGCCACTGGCTCACTCCCCCAGTGCTCCTGTTTCCCTCACCTGCCGCCAAAGCCCGCCATCATCGATGACATCGAGGCGTCTTTGTGGATCCCGTACACGGACGACGGTAAGTTTTTACTCAACTCGGAAAACACACGAAGCATGCCGGACACGCAAGACTCAACAAACTCGTTAGGCGCCCCGTTACAGCGTTCAGCTGAACAGCCGTCCAACGTCCGGTCTGTGTATAAGTGCTTCTGTGAACTGAGTGAGCTTGTGCACCAAAGTCTCTACGTCCTGCACTCTCCAGGAAGGCCGTTGACCAGCCGTGATCTACTTGGCATCTATACCCAATATCTCAACTGGTATGATAGAATACCAGAGGTACTGAGACTGGGTCACAACTTTACCCCCGCTGTGCTCTTTGCCCAGTGAGTTCTCCACCAGAGATGCAACGGAACCACCACTGACAGAAAATGTCTTAGCATGTACTACCACTTTGCCATCCTCCTTCTCTTCCGGCCGCTCATCAAGCTGAGAATTATCGGTTCCAAGCTGCTGCCCAGGGATGTGTGTGGACAGGCGGCAGATGCCATCCAGGGACTCCTGCGTTCATACTCTCAGCTTTACACGCTCCGCCGGACGCCGTCGTTTGTCCCGTACTTCGTCCTTACATCATCCATCATGCATCTGGCCATTGGTGCGGCCTGTGCGCCGCCGCAAAAGGGGTTCGATGCAACAGCGCCAGCCAGCGCCGACCCTCCGACTCAACCAGCATATCCACCCCGTGTCGTGGAGGCGATCAAGCAAGGCATCCGGGACCTGGAGGAGATGGCACCGTGCCATCACTTTGCGGAACAGGCACTCAATATTCTTCGGTATCTAGCCAAGAAGTGGAACTTGGACGTTGACATGGGCGAAAGGCTCCCATCAGATGCTGAATACGCGCACCTGGTTAGGCCATATACAAGCAGTCTCAATTTTTTCGCTCCACACGTCATCGAGGGTGACTTCATTTGCGCTTGGGGCGACAGCACCGACGAGGCCGAGACGCCGAATTCAGCAATGACAATGGGTACCAAGGGAACCAAACCCGGAAAGCTATCAGTCGCGCGGGCCGCCAAGGTCCTGGAGAACCCTCTGTTCTGGCCGTTCCCAATGCAGGGGCGTCCGATGCTACCTACTGGACGCGAGCTTAAGGATGCTGGATTTGAGAGGATCTAGGAAGCGCAGATGACGTGCAAAGCGGTGAAAAGAGCGGAAGGCCGTTCGTGTCGAAACAGATAAGACGCATGCTGTGGTAGATTCCTCTCTGTAATGGTGGATGTGGGAACAAGCGGCGGAGCCTCGTTCTGCCTGCACAGGAGTTTGGCCTTGGGCAAGGCTTTGTGTTTTTTGATACCCTACCCCTTTTCTGTAGAGACGCGGCTGGTCTCTTGCACTCTAGAGCCGACAGACAGTCTCGCTGTCCCATAACATATCTTGTGGCCATCTCAGCCATCAACAGGCAGGTACGAGATAGGATAAAAGCAAGCAAAAGTAACAAGCTTAGTGCAGATTTAAGCGTGTCAACGGAAAGCAAATCCCAACTGTTAATGGGAGGGCCTTGCGTTTGTGGGCACTGCCAGCAATCTCCCCGTTTTATTCATCCGGGATACCACCTAGCTACCTAGTTGAGCAACAAACAGAGAGCTTCGGTTTCTCTTTGAAGATTGAAGAGAGAAGTCTGTCTGGTAAAAAATGACATTAAACAAGAGAGAGAGAGAGAGAGAGAGAGAGAGAGAGAGAGAGAGAGAGAGAGATGTCCCCTGTGTACCATGGTGACCAAAGGAAACAAAGCCCAGCGGGCAGGGATCAACCACATCGAGGTATGTAACGTAATCTTATTGGTTCAATGCACTGAGCGCTGTGTGATGACGGTACTTTCCCATCTCATGCCAGCACATTTTGTGATGGTAGAGGGGTTCCAGAGGGCAGGCAGATAGGTACGTACATTTACCCAACCTAGGTAGGTATTGAGAGACTCCAGGTGTCCCGTCCGTCCAGCTCAATGACGAGAAATACCTGTAACCTTAGTCGCAGATCAACCTCGGCCCAAAGCCCAGGCTCGAGTCAGCACAAGCGGCGGCGGCGGCGTCCTTGTCCACGTCTACCTAGGTAGGTAGTCGCGATGCGCTGCCCGAGGTACCGACAGACGTACCTTACACTGACTTAGTACCCTGCCTACCCAACTTTACCTTTACGTCGACGTGCGACACCCATTTCCCCAACCACATCCATCCACGTCGGCATCGTTCGTCTCAACATCTTGTCACTTCGCAGTTTTTCTCTCCTTCGATTCCGCCTCGGCTAGCATCACTGCCGTGCGCCTCTTCTCTGTATCCATTCTTCTAATCGCTACTTTCCTCTTCGCGCGTCGATAGCCCGCGTTCTTAATGCTGTAAAGCTTGCGCAATGTCGACTTCCGCTGATATTCCCAATAAAACACGCCTTTCGCATCAGCCGTCAACGATCCGTGCTGTTCTATCGCTGCCACCGCAATGGCTTCACATGTACGACGAGTTCATCACCAAAAATGCTAGCCAGGTCTCCCAAATAGAATCGGCTCTGAGGTCACTGACCTACATCATCCCTGGTAACCATCACTCACGCGGCCCTTCCACGGCCTGTAACCATGGCCCTCGAGCTAACCAAGTTATCAAAGGTCGATTCCGTGACGCCGAGATTGCCTCCGAAACGGTCCATTCGAGTGTGCAGCTTCTGTCCCTTTACCATGACACACTGCTCATGCGCGCCATATCACGCATTCCCATGGCGCGGTTGCCATCCCCTCACAGTCGCTATACCAAATACTGGACCCAACGCAGTCCAACGTACCGCCGCATCGCCATGCTGCTGCAGATGGTTACATATACACAACTCCTTTGGGAGATGGCAGCCAAGAGGCGGGGGGGCGAGCGCGGTCGTTGGCGCGTAGTCGTGCTGTTAGAAGCCATCAAGGCCATTTGCCGTCTGCTGCTACTGCGCGTGACGCGCTCACGGCCTCTCGTCTCGCCGGTGCTTCCCGAGCGTGAGCCTATCCCCGAAGAACCGGAAGCCGATAACGATGGCTCTTTCAAGCAAATGTTCGACGAGTCTGCCACTGGCCATCCTCCAGAGGCCAGTGATGATGCTCCGAAGCCACACGAAAAGGATTGGGTCATGCCTAGGACCGGAATGAGCCTTCCTTCGTTGCCCAATGCTGGCGATATCAGCGGCTATCTCTTGGGCAAGGTCCTAACTGCTGAAGATATCAAACCCGCGGCTAAGCTGTTAAACCAACTACATGGCAGTGCACATGCGGCCGAGGTGCTCCATATCCTAGCGCCGCTCATCTATGCATTTGCTCTCTCCAAGAGCAAGAACAAGAAGTCGTGGACACCGTGGCTAGTTGGTCTGAGTGTTGAATACGCTGCACGTCAACTCAGGGACCGGAGCTTCAGGACCACGCCGCTTGAACGTGAAGAGTGGACCAAACGAGGCTGGGCCATGGGATGGTGGACCATGCGGGGAGCCTTCTACGAGAACGTCATGAAGGGTGTTGTCGGCGGCGTGCGCTCAAGAGTTCCCGGGCTCATTGGCGGAATCCTGGAAGACTACGAGTACCTGTGGGAGAATTATTATTTCAGTACCAGCGCATAAAGCACAGGTCTGCTGCTTTGGATAAGTATGGAACGCACGTTGCCGTTTGCCACAGATCTTCTCGACGGTGTCTTTAAGATTCGGCATCATGTCGCCAAGCCCATAGCCAGACCGCCTCCGACCGCTTATCGGGCTACAACATGCAGCATCGAGATGCGGCGGATCATGAGAGAGGGGCATTCGTTTTCCCTAGGCATGCGGGCAACTAGATGCTCGGTGCCAACCGAGATGTATATATGTTGGACGACAAGTGTACCAACATGTATCAATCTCAATTACTTAGGTCGCGGTGTATGTCCTGATGAGGGTTGTGGAGTGAAGCATGTTAAAGGCCCGAGATGCGGCTCATTGGTTGTGGCCGTTAACAAGCCAGGCCAAGCCAACATGTCATCAAATATAGGTCCCTGTGTGGATTCTAGGGAGACTCGGAACAAACCTGAGGAACTTCCGCAGTCGAGAATTCGTGTCGAGCAATTTTGTGGCTGAAGCTGAGGATCATGCGTAATGGTTGTGAGAAGGATCGCCAGCCATGGCTCCCGTCACGCCACTTTCCGAGACAGTGATCCTTACCACTGAGATGAAGGGATGGCGGCCAACCTCGACCACGATAGAGCGGCGAAGGAGGGGAAGATTCCGGGTACCGGCCAATGTCTTCCGCCAACCGGTGGCTGAAGCTGAGTCTCTGGTACCGCATTCTACCAGCCTCGCAGCGAGATAAATGGCTGGGAGGGGGGTTTCCTCCCCTGACTTCCTGTGCTGTAATGGCGCAACGCATAAAACCGGTAGACGCATGCATCGAGAGTGGCGGTAAGTGTTAGGGTACATCATGTAGAGAGGTGGCATCGTGGGATGGACAAAAGGTTTGGGTTCTATTGTCCCTGTTATCAAATCAAGACGAAATGCATCTTATAACCCCTCCCCCGTTTGTCTCGAGTCGAATCTCTTTTTGTGCGCTTCTGTTTGTTCCGGTGCTTTTCGACATCATACACGCCAACATTGCCCCTCGCCCATCAGGTTTTCCAAATACAACTACGCTCGCACCATACCCCGCTAAACTAACCAGAGCGGCAGAGAATGAGCAAGGGCGACGGAAGGGGGGAGGGGGAATACCAAGCTGGCTCGAGCAGAAGGTGCGGCAAATGGCTGGTGATCGTGGTGCCGGATGGTCGTTCCCGTAGGAGCCGGCTGCAATATATTGCTTTTTCGGGCTCCACGTTGACAATGATAAGCCCCCAATGACTGGCGTCGACAATGTCCATATGGCCCTCTAGGTGACAGGCATGTGCAAATTCTTCATTTGAACCGCAAGTCGAGTCCTGGTAGTGCCAAAGACATAGTCTCAAGCCGCACTGGGCTGGGCTTGTATGGGGGCTCGTCACGTCAGGCGAAACTAGGGATGAGATGAGAGAGAGCATGGCATCACATCGCATTTCGCATGCCAACCGGAAACCAGTCAACAGTCAGGCAGGCAGGCAGTCAGTCTGTCAGTCCTTTCATCAGCAAGTCGGACTCGAGTCAGCGCCCGTCAGCACCAGCAGCCTGCATATTGACAACATAGCTCAAGCGTACCGTCAGGACCTAATCGATCAGGTCGTTATCCGTCACATTTCGGTTCCGAGTCGCCAGGAAACTTCGACAACGTATGCTAGAACGAATAACGATATTGGTGTTCATCAACGAGCCCAGGCCAGTCGAGAGTAACACTGCCTCATCCATCCCTCGACCACTCAACGTGCGGATCACTCACACGGATAACGTCGGGAACCTTTTAATCCAGCCAGCCTTTCGGCTGCTCCGAGCCTGCATCAGTGTTAGGTATCAAATCCGAAAGGCAGACAGTGAATACACAAACGGAGCCATGTCTGAACAACAACGGTCACTACTAATAAGTGCAGTATGAAACTGCACGGATACCTTACTGCGACACACATATCTGATAACCAAGCTGCGGGTAGGTGGAAAAACCGAGCCATGGAAGCAGAGCCAAAACGAAGAAGGCATCGAGTTTTCCCCATCTGTCATGTCCACTACCTACCATCCCGCCATCCGTCTTGGTGCAGCTCCCGGAGGCCTGATTCATCACCGGTCCATATTCCAGCGGGATTCACTCCGGGGGTCAAGGGGGCGGGGGGCGAAGAAAGAAAAGCCCCACACAAACAGCCTAGACCTCAATGAGAGACTAAGGCAGCGTTTACGCTGCTCCAAACACCACCTATTGGCTTGCCTTACCCGGATCTCGCCCACACTTATGGGGCCTCTAGTGTCGGCCTACGGGTACTATCGACACTGTTGTTCGTCTACTGACCGGAGATTTGTGGATTAGTGCGCGGACAGCCCCTCCCTGTAAGAATGACTTTACTCCTCGAAGAGAAGCAACGCGATGTAATGCAATCGATCCCGAGGAAGAGGTGTCCGCCCCAAACCAATCCGTGCTTCGCTGACCAAAAATAAGAGCGAGGCAGGGATTGAACTTTGTGTGTGCAAGACGAGACAAGTCTCAGAGAAATCTGCAACTCATCTGCATCTCTCTGTTCTTCGTACGTCCGTATCGTGCCGGGGGAGGCGTTTCTCTGCGTCCGCCCCCCTGTAAGGATGAGTAGTGAAGTGACAGCACATGGAGGAGGGGGTCCCAGCATTACGCATTCGTGGCAGCTGCAGTGCTATGCTATGTACGTATATCAGAGTCACTGTGGAGTGTGGCAGCGGCACGACATACATACTCGACGACAAAAGGGTCGATGAGCTGAGATTGTCTTGAGCCCTTGGAACCCAACCTGGCGGCCACGAGGTCGCGCCTGATCTGGGCTCGCCTCGCTTCATCTACAGCATAGCTATCTCTCCCCATGCTGACGACATGTGGGCTACTCTCGGCCTCTTCCTTTCCTACATACAGAGAAGTCTGTCTCCGCAAAGAAAGCTGTGTCCTATCGATTTGAGCCGTGGTCCCAACGACACCCCTCCCCCCTGCCCCAACCCCTAGTCTCCCTGATGCCAGCCGCGAACCTGCAGCCCCCCCGGTCAACTCAGGCTCCAGTCTCAAGACTACCTACATACTGCGCACTACCACGTATCGTACATAGGTATACGCACCCGATGCTGGCTTTGTAAGTAGCGGGGGCACTCTGAGGCTGCAGGAGCCGGGCGGTTCGCTATTCGTACTGCCCCAAAACCACTGCTGGTGTTATGGGCCAAACGTGCGTAGCATAATTAGTGAGGGCTGGACAGCGACAAGGCAGAGAGACAGAGTATGGCCCGCATTGCTTTTTCCTCGCGATACTCTGAGACTAGGGCCAGCCACCCTGGATCTCTCGCCTTTCCCTTCTTGATTCAGGCGAGAAGCAAGCAGCAAAAGACGCTGGTATGGAGAGGAGCCCTAGAGGATACCAAGGTCCTACGGAATCCATATCGTGACTGGCAAGGGGGGGAAGAGGGGGGGACAATCCAATCCGATTTCCCATATTTCTCGCCTTGTCTAAGATCGATTTCGCCGTCCGTCATACATGACGACCCGCCTCCACCCGCCTCTTATCTTCGTGTTTGCGCTCCCTCCCTCTACCTATAGTAATCAGTGGCGCGAGCAGCCTCAAACACGACTGGAGAACCTCTAAATCTGCCAGAGTTGCGCAAGCTACCCACCAGGACAGAGTAGACCCGCGTAGCTCCCGGCTTCCTGCCTTTGCTCCGTTAACCTAGGGCAAGACAATATCAGAACATGAGCTTGACCATCTCCAATCGATTCGTCGGGCATCAGGGTTCTCTCGGTGGAAGCGCTTTTCATCCGTTTCCTCCGCCACATCATGGGTCATCTCTCATGCATCGTCAACAATGGCCAGTGCGCAATCCTGCCCAGGTCCAGCCGCAGAACCGCGACCCGTCTGCTTCCATGATACCTTCGCAAAGCATCCGCCACAGCACCGGTCCTCAGCGTTTCAGTAAACCGGCAGACACCGTTTCCATCGCCTCGTCGGCCTCAAAGGTATCGAATTCCGATTTCGACAACCGCAGCCAGGATGCCGACGACAGCAGGTTCTCGACGCCGGCGTCGGGCCCGTCAGCCGGCATCATTAACCCATTTGATCTTTCTGCCGCTGCACCTTCGGAGCCTCGCTACGTCCTCGTCCGCGTAGACGGCGACGCCGGTGCGTACCTCGGCAGCGTTACGGGGCGGCCAGTCCCTTCCAAACTCAGCTTGCCCACCGAGATGGACGGCTCACGATCGGTCACTAGCGGAGACCAGATCGGAACCGGCTGGAGTCTTGACTACTATGGCTTGTCTCGCACACCACGAGAGTATGGGAATGGCATCGGCTGGCGCTGCCAAGAATCAGAGGCCGTGGCAGATGCTCAGGGAAACTTTGGGTGGCCTCGAAAGTACGTGTGCTCCATGTGCTCGCTGCATTGGAAGGCCATGCCTCTGCCAGCCAAGGTCATTCGAGGCGATGTTAGTCAGAGGGACAGAATCGATCTAAGAATTGTAAGTGCCCGCCCACACGCTCCGGTGTCTACCGCACCCGACGGTACGCTTACAAGAACCAGCCCAACCCGCTCGATGCCCGGAGGGACCCAACCTTCTCCCGGCCTGGCTGCTCAGAGGTATGTCACAACGATGGGACCATGATGGGTCAATCGAGCGTTGACAGGAGTCCAATAGCTGCACTACTACCTCGATCATGAAGGGCCCGGTAATGAGCCGTGCGTCCGGGGTCTTTGTCAGACTTGCCGGCCCGTTTCTTTCGTTCCGGACTCGCAACCGACGACCCACTGTTGCCCGCCGCCGGTTGTTGAACCGGGCTACCTCAAGGAGATTTACAGGTGCATCATGGACAACTGCCCGTTCCTGACAGACACACGGCGGGAGATGAAGGTACACATTGACCTCTGACCATCAATCAACGCTGATTCTAACCGAGCTCTCCACAGGCCCATCTTCATTCTCCCCGAAAGAATGGCCACAAATCCTATCTGACGGGTTTGGCCAGCCGTATCGAGAACGGCCAACCTCTGAGCGCCGTTGACCAGGAAATATGCTCGCGGCTGATGCTCATGTTCAACGACAGAGACGCCCGCGGGCAAAAGTCCATCTCTCAGCCCATCAACACAGTCCTGGGTCCGGAGGATGTCAGCAGCCCTGCCATCTTACGAGAGCACACCCAGTGGATGTCGTACCTCGGGTTGCACACTCCTGAGACGCATCGACGGGATTTCTTCGACCCGAGAACTAATCAGTGGTACTATCGCGAATATAACCTCGATGATGACTTCGAGAACGCGTGCGAGAACATTCGGATCATTTCCTACGCGACGGGACGTCCGGTCAAGGCCTCTGACTTTCTTTGGCGCTGACTCTGCCATTCTTCTTCTCCTTCTTCCGGGTAGGCGCACGGACTTGATGCTCGCTGAGCGTAGATGTATCGCCATTTGTGGGCGCATCGAGTCCCGTTCCGCTCTCATGGGTATTGTCATGAGAACACGGTCCTTTTATTGTGGTGGATTACTTCTGCGAAGCGAGCTGGCAAAGGGCGAACCGGCCGAGACGTGGGACAAACGGGTATTACGACTTTATGCTTTGCTATGACCAGCAACAGACGACATGACCTTTGGCTAGGGTCGGCGTCATAGGGTTTTTACGACAAGCGAGCATATTTTGGGCTATTAGGCTACAATTGGGTACCATTCCTGCATATCTGGAGAGACGGCGTCTTTTGTTTCGGAGTCTTCGCTTTTCCGTTTGGCGTTTGACTCGTTTTACGACTATTGGAAAATGGGGGACCGGATCTTCGGCGTTGATGAATCTGGCCGGGCCTACTACTAGGCCCTGTCTTCTCTCCTTATTCTGGACAGCAGCTCACGGCGTATGCGTGCCGGCGACGGTGATATCTTGATGGGACCCATATGAATATGAAAAAAAGAAAAAGAAAACCCCTACATGAGCCTCACGGGGGTCTTTTTGGTTAAATATAGGGGTCGGTTTGATCGGAGGTTCATATTACGCGAGTGCTGATGGCTCAATACTCAAGAAAGAAGTGCCAGGTGTAATGTCCAGTGGCAACGACTGTTCTCGATGAATGGAGAATTTGTATTCTAGGCTGGGGAGGCCAAGGAACTGACGATGGTTTGTTTTTGCCCAAACTTAAGGCGAGGAGAGGGGTGGCGGGCCGAGAAGGCTTGGCTTGGGATGGATCAGGTTCGGCCTTGGGCCTTGTGTTGCAGTATATCTAACACACGGGACGGAATCTTTGTTTGTCTCGCATTTGCAATGTCTTGTCGAATCATGCGTACGTCGAGTGGGCATCTGGAGGCTGGAGCGACGGGGGCCCAAGGGATGGATGGATTGGTGAGTTGACACCAAGCCATTCGGATGGAAAAGATGCTCGGCCCAGGGATCGACTGAACGTGTCTGTGCTCGGCTTTTCGGAAACGGGGAGGGAAACTATTTATAGTCTCAACCAGGCATACAGCTACAACAATAGCAGCAATTACAATACCCTTATAAGTGCTCGTAGTAACTCGTATTCTCAAAGTACCCATGGCCCTATCAAGGATGCCATTAGCTTTATGACGAGTTATTGCTCAGTTCCTTGTGGGCGAACATAGGAGATGGAAGTCTGGCGCAGGTATGTATGTGTGGAGATGTTTAAGCTCGTGACGGGACAACGTCACAGCATCCCTACACAGAGTATCCCTGGAACAACGGGCTGTCTTCGGCCTCGAACTCTAAATTAAGTTGCAGACTAGGCACGAAAAGGAAATTGATGGAATAGGTAGAGGCCTTTCTGGTCCACATCTGGGATTATCCTCAACGTCGCTTTCGAAGACGTGCAAAAGCATCATCTACCAGTAGGGGTCCTGACACTGGCTCGATGCCTCAACTCTCACCAAACCAGTTGACCATCCTCACCGAGTCAGTTGACCGCGCCGTGAACGAGGCAACTACGTCATTGCCATGACACGACCGAACCATCTTTGCCGGTGGATACGCGGGTGGGGCTTACATATATCCGTAACGTCACAAGTTACAACACGGGTGCTCTCAACCAAGGTTTTATCACTTCGTCTCAGGAAAACCATGAGCCAACGGTGAAGGTTTTAAATGGAATTCTTAAAATTTAGATTGGTTAACTCGCAATCGTCCGATTCCTTCCATGCTGGTATTACATAGTAAGTATTCATACATTGTAGACTAAGGCCCTGATCGGTAACTCCGATAACTCTTGTAAAGTCCGATATAGACCGATAACGCAGACCAAGCACCAGCCATAAGTGCTATTAAAACCTATTTTATACTACACTAAGACTGTAATTATAATGTATCCTCTTGTTTTAGGTCCGGTGTAGCATAATTTAAGTTATAATAGCATTTATGGCTGGTGCTTGGTCTGTATTATCGGTCTATATCAGACTTTACAAGAGTTATCGGAGTTGCCGATCAGGCTCTAATTGTTGCACTGGCTCTGGTAGGGTTCTCCTGTCAAGGGATACGCTCCTCGCGTATCCACTTATCCCTCCGGTCCGCAGCTCTAACGCCAAGCTCGAATGTAGGTATATAGCCTTGTCCGTCGGCTCATTTCCATTACATGAGTTCCACTTTAACTCTCTTTTCTCTTTTCATTTCGTCTTCGCGCCCATAGTCATTGTTACATCAACACGCGCGCCGTCGTTACTCGATTGGCCAGAGGTCAGCACGTCTCAGTTTCTTTCTTGTGTTGTGTCTACAACTTCTTCACGAACCACGCTGTTGCTACTTTTCCAACTATTCCGTCGTCTTACTGGGAGGCATCAAAGAACACATGAAATCAACCATATTACAGCCGCCCGTGGCCTGGAATCTATAACCAACCCGCTTGCAATATCCATTCCAAGGACATACCATTGCTGTCGCTATGATCTCACTCGCTGTGCGCTCCGTTCGAGGGGCTTTGGCTCGGCTTTCGCCGAGCTCGTATTCCTACCGTTACGCCCCGCTGTCGAACGCAAATGACCATACCGAAAGCTCGTTACCCGGTGGATCAGCTCCATACCCGGAACGAAACACCTTCCTTGCGAGACTAACAGCCATACTTTTCTTCTTGATGCCCTCCTTCGTTCAGACGAGGCTGGGACCCAACGACCTCAAGAACCACCGCAGACGCCTGTATCCGACTTCATGGCTTGACGGCCTGCGTGGAGTCGCATCCCTGATCGTCTTCATTTGCCACTATTCAGGACCGAACTTCGGATCGTACCTCGCTCGGCCATACGGAATCCCCCGCGAAGACGATAATGCTGCTTCCTCGCCGCTACAGCTCCCTTTCATACGTGTCATATACAGCGGAAAGCCTATGGTTCACATCTTCTTTGTCATCTCCGGCTTTGTCCTCTCTCTCAAGTCCCTACAGCAGGCCAGGAAACACAACTATGATGCGCTCCACCGCACCCTCTCGAGTAGCGTTTTCCGCCGCGGCTTTCGATTATTTCTCCCTACAACTGCCTCCACGTTGATTATCATGATCATGATACGCCTTGGTTGGATGGGACAGCCCCTTCCCACGCTATGGGAACAACTTATAGACTGGAAGAATGCTCTCTGGAGGATCACCTTTAGCTGGCAGTGGGACATTACCCAATTCCTTCCCTACGATACTCATCTTTGGACCATTCCAATAGAATTCTCTAACTCATTACTACTGTTTGTTACTCTAACAGGCGTAAGCCGTATGAAGACGTATCTACGTCTAACATCTGTGCTTACTATCATGGCCTACTGCCTTAGGTGTGGTCACTGGGCTGCCTTTGAGTTCTTTGGTGGCATGCTCCTTGCTGAGATCGGTCTCATTCAAGAGGCCCGCCGCGAACGCGTTGTCGCAGCCCTCCAGAACAAGGAGGAGCAATCGGACCTAGCGTCCCCTGGCGGTGTTTCCAGCTCTGGGCACAGCTCCGCCAAGACAATCATCATCAAAGCCTTCCTTCTCGGCAACCTCATCTTTGGTCTGTTCGTTGCTGGGTGGCCGGATGAAGTTAATGATATTACCCCTGGTATTGCGCCGCTCTATCGCAACACCATGGAGCCCTATTTCACCATGGGGGGGGACCTCGTTGCGTTCCCCTGGTACGCACTTGGCGCTATTCAGATTGTTGCTGCCTTGCAGCAGGTCAAGGTGCTACAGAACCTCTTTATAACACCCCTGGCGCAGTATCTTGCCGACATAAGCTATGCGCTCTACCTCGTTCACGGGCCTGTATTGGACGTTTTGGAACATCGCTGGATGCCCTACGTCTGGGCTCTGGTTGGCGGCAGAGAGGAAGCTGGCATGTGGGGGCGAATGGTGGCATGGTTCATTGGTTTGATTGCGCTGGGAATACCTACCATCTTCTGTAGTGATATTTTCTGGCGAACGGTCGATGTTAAGACCGTCGAGCTTTCGCGCTGGATCGAGGCACAGTGCGTGCGAGACGAGTGATCCGATGGCTTTGAACGATGGGCGGTTGCCATAGACGGCGGTCGACATCATGTCTTGGCATTTGAGGCGTCGAACAGCGACTCAGACGTTGTTTCGTTCTTTACGTGAAACAAGATACGGTTGAATTAGCATTATCATGCAAAATAAGCAAGTGTATTGCAGTTTGCCAGCTGCAATCCTCATAGCATCGAAGTCTTACTCTGCGAGGGAAGTATGTTGATGACTCTCGGTATAGTGTCGCTAGTGAGGAGAGCGGCCAGACCGTCAAATAATCATTGATGCAATAGACCGGTTTGAATAGGAATCATCGCCTCATGCTCTATCGGGCAGTTTTATTTGCCTTGGTGTGTGGTGGGCAGTCAAAGGCAAGCGGACTCTTCCCTTTTTAAATCGTATTGAATGCTACATGCGTACATTGATAGCTAGGGAGGGGTATGTTGTCCAGGAACGTGTGATTTATCATTGTCACCGCCTTTGTCGTTGATATTCATATTTAGGAATTTGCCTTTAGTGAAGGCCATTCAATGGAAGCAACGCTTGTGAACACGAGGACTCCGGGTTCATCCATATCGGATAACATTGCATAGCTCATTATCCGGCGAGGCAATTGCAATTACTGATGTCAACACACCCTCTCGAAGCCTTGTACGAAGACTGGATCGCGTGTAATAGTTGAGCCAGCGGCGACGAGCAAAGACTTGGCGCTGATTACTTTGCAAGATACGCCATTGCCATGAGATGTTCTGGTGACGGAGTCGTGTTTCATTCACTAGTCGACTCCGGGATCCGTGACGAGCTGGTCAGGTACGACATCGGCATCTTTGTACCAACCCCCCGCAAGTGAGTGCCGCGCATATCTTTTGGTAAAGCCAAGTGGCAAATTAGTAAAACATCCCGCAGTTACACTAAGAAGGCTTTCTCCAGAAGCAGATAGACCAAAAGTGACTCTTCTCTCCACGCTCAAGTATATACTTGACTTGTATGTCCTCGGTTCTCCATCACACACTTCAACGGGGGGCTCCAGATCCGCCAGCAACCTTTTGGGCAGCGCCAGTTCAGAATTTGAGATCCCTGGTGCGGAGCGCGCGCTTGGGGTTGGGTTTTCTGGTAGATCTTTCATTGGCAGTGAACACGTAACGCTTGCCGTTGACGGGGACAGAAAGCGTATACGTCGCCGCCGAAGGCAAACTTTACTGCATTGCCGTTATTGTCTGGCTTGTTTGGGTAATCAATGGAGCCCTCTTCGTGGTTTGGCCTCTTAGGAGCAGCCAACGGCACATTCGTGACTAACCTCCCGGTAGTCTACGCCGTCGTTCTTAGCGGCAGCTTTGTACACGAATATCTGGGAGATTACCGTCAGCATGTGGCAGATTATCTGATGTGAAGAACACGCTAATAACTGGTCAGACTACCGGATTACATATTTATAAATCCCTATCTTGTACAACTGATATCATTGTGAGGTCTAAGAATTTTCGTGAGAGTCCACTCGCAACACGACTGAGATGACTGATAAAGAGGCATATGACCCAGACTGTTTTAGGTGTCTGCTGTCTGTTAGCAAGCCAAATGTGTTTGGCTCCCCTCTTGGATATACAACAGTGACTGTGGTTCAGACAAGACAGGCCCAGCTGAAGTGGCATTTCCAAAGAATACAAAAACATCACCTGTTCTGGTGGACGTACTGGGAGGTAGAACGACAGTGCATCAAACCATGGGCATAACCGATGCACGCCTCTGACATCTGCCCACATGGTGGACAACGGCGAACAAGTATTCAAGCGTGATATGTATGCCGTCATGTTATTGTCACTACAAAACACGTTGGCGATTGAGCTTTGCTGGCCTTATTGCTGATAATGTCGTCCAAACGAGAAAAAAACAAAAAAGAGAAGAAAAAAAAACAATGGTTCGTCGAATGGCGAGCCCTATCATGGACAGCCAAGTCAGTTGCCTCGGGAAGGAAAGGGGTATGCAACAAAATTCCACACCAGCTGAATCAAGCCTGGCACGTACGTGGTGGCTTTTCCCCTCGGTCTCAGATCTCTTTAGAAACAAGACTAAAGAAAGACTGTCCACGACTCATTTGCACATGCTACGCAAGCTCCACCACGGACTGGGTTCCGGCTTTACAACATCGAGTTCCTCGCCTTCACAGCCTTGACTCAATCGCCGCCGAAGGGTAGTAGTATCCAGTGCATGATGTAGCCGCTGTGGATGCGACTACCGCGCGGAGTTCGGTGCCTTGCCATTCCACCAGCGCAGCCGCCTTGAATTTGGCACCGGTAGTTCCAGTACTTCTCGTACAGCCCTAGTTGAATACATGTAGACCGATAACGAACGGACCCGGTCAGGTCGTATCGCGGTTTTCATAGCATACTTGCCAGGTGTCCTGCGTTGTTATGGTGAAGTTGCGACGAGATTGCATAGGAGGATGTGGCCTCGCAGACCCAGATACGATGCAAGGAAGCTTTGATTTGATTCTATCCACTGCATTTTCAACATTTGACCATCAACCGTAATGGAACACCTCTTTCGTGAGTGACGCCTTCCACCTTCTTGTTCTGGCCATCCCTTTGCCAATTCATATTCCTATCCTGTGCCATGCCCGTTCCGTTTTTCGCCTGAATCCATGGGCAAAGAAAATGACATTTCGAATCCATCGAGTCTGGCCCCCCCACGAGGTGATTACCATTATATACTATATCGATTGGCCAGCGGGCAGCGCCAGCGGCAATAAATGTGACATGTGACAAAGAAAAGTTTGACTTTTGGCCGGACTCGCAAGGAGATATATATGATCATGGCCCTACAGGGGCGTTGTAATATTGTACAGGCACCATCGGCCATTCTGGCGACATGGACGTAGGCTGAGGTGCGTTCTCGTCGACGACAGTGCTGGAAAAGCTCTCCCAGTCTTCAAACGAGACCATGTTTTCGGGCATGAACTGAAAGTTCATTGGCTGGTTTTCTTGTGGTGGAGGTGGAAGCTCCCTGTCAAGGGATGCTCTTCGCATAGGCTCGGTATTGGCACGCGGCTGCGGCGTGTGGAACATCTGCTGCGGCATCATTGATTGAGCCCTCATCTGATCCATGAACGGCGAGGGTGACGAATCCTGAGAAGCCAGTACAGGAGGTTGAGGCGACTGCGTCGGCAAAGTCTGCGAGGGTACCGAAGGGGGAGGAAGAAGGGGCTGAGGGGGGTATTGTTGCGGAAGAGCCGAGGGAGGCGGGGGGTAGCATTGAGAATACTGCATCGGCGGTGATGCCTGAACCGGCAAGAAGACGAGGTCAGCAAGCTTGTATGCGAGGGACACGATCGACTCAGCTTCGGTGCTGGGACCGGAGAAGAACTCGAGAAGATCCTGGAGTTGACCTGGGCTCTCATTCTCCATGAAGCCCTGCGCACGACCGGTCTGTGTGGGATTCCAGCTGAAATTGGGTTGGCGTCCGTTGAACTCATTCGCCTTGGACATAAGGATGTCTTTCCATGCCTCGTGGATCAGAGGCTGGTGAAGAAGGCCATAAATGACCCTCGAGTGCATCCAGTCCGACTTTGTCTTTCCCGACTCAAAGTGCCGAGCGACATGCTCGACATGGCGTTCTCGAGAAGGGTGGAGAGCTGAGCAGAAGCCGCAAGCCCAGTACTTTCTCCTCTTGAGATATTTAACCACCTTTTCCGAATGGGGGCACGATTTGCAGCCATGCGAGGCCTTGTGGTGCTGATTGAAAGTGTTTGCTCCCCAGAAGCTCCTGTTGCAGCCAGGCTCGGGGCAAGGGTACTTCTTCCAACGTTCATGGAACTCCTCCTCGTGACGCTTCCAGTCATACTTTCGCTTGAACCGTGTCTCGCAGGAAGTGCACCAGTAGAAGTTGAAACGACCAGGGCCCCATCCTGTTTGCGCACTCGCCACCTGGGGTAGGTTGCCTGGGGCGCCTACAGAGGGCTGAGGCGCGCATTGGGTGGTGGAAGGTGCCTGAGAAGCTTGCGAGTAGTGTGTCGCGACGGTAGCGTTGGAATTAGCGGATCCCATAGACCAGATACTAGCATGGCCGGAAGAACCCGAGCTCGTGGACGAAACGGATATGCGTGGGCGGTGACCTATTTGACCGTGGCAGATTGCTGGAGGAACATTTGGGAATTAGCAGGGGCGACTCTTTTCCCGGGGTCACTCACGCCCGGTTGGGAATGACGGGAACTAACCTCGTGTGGAAGCATCCTCCAAAGGAGCGTCCTGCGGTGTCTGTGGCTGTTGGTGCTGTTGCTGGTGCTGTTGCTGGTGGTGGAGCTGGTGTTGAAGGTGGTGCGTCCTGTCTTCGCCGCCCTCCCACATTTGCAACAAAACTTCGCGCGAGAGTCCCGAGCTCTTCAAAGCCTCAAGCGTCCGTCTGGCATCGGCCAGCACGTCGGCCGGGGCATCCTGCATGGCGTGATCCATCGGCGGGCTCTTCCGCTTTTCCCCTTCCACCCTGTCGAGATGAATTGGTAGTGGCGTCGGCGTTTTCGGGTCGAACTGGGAGGAGGTGCTTCATGCAGCGGCGGAGTTGTTCCGGGAAGTGAACGTGAGGCTGGGGGGACGAGTACGATGCGGGCAGAGTTGGTGTTTCTGCTCTTGTTGGTCGTGATTTGCACCCGAGTGGCTGTAGTGATGGATTGATTGGGTGGGTGCGCGGCGAGGGATTGGCGGACAGGAAAACTTGGGTGGAAAGACGGGAAGAAGTAGACCTGGTGAGTGAGGTGCAGGGCAAGTCCAAGTAAAGGACGTCTGTCGGGTGAGATAAGCAAGAGAAGTCAGGATGGCAAGCAATTGTGTAAGAACTGAGGCGTCTCTTCAGGGATATAATAAGTGGGAAACGGGAAACGAGTGTGTGGTGTAAAAAGAAGTCGGTATTAGGGGTAAAGAGCGAGAGAAGAAGTCCGGGGGGGCGTGTGAAGTGAAGGTGAGGATGGTCTGAAAAGTGTGGTTAGGTGAGGTAGGTGCGGGAGGTACGAGGTTAAGATCAGATTCTCGGACGGCAAAAGAAGCTGGTGGTGCCGTGCCTAGTTCGGACGCTTTGGCGGGAAGCGAGAGGAGTGAGAGGAGAGGAGGTGGAGGAGCACGAGGAGGGAAGGATGATGGGATGGGTTGGGATGAGATGGAAGGAGAGGTTCGCGCTTTGAATTTTGGGATTGGACCAAAGCCCAGCGCGCAAAGCTTGGAGCGAGTTAGTCAGGAACCTAGCGCGCAGAGAAGAGGCGGAAGGAGGGGAGCTAGGGGAGTACCTCACTACTTCTACCCTAGGTCAGTGCGTAGGTAGGTGCGGATAGAGACAGTACCTACGGAGTAGACAAGACAGGATAGGCATGCAAACAAGGAAGGAGAAGAGAAGGAGGAGAAGGAGGAGGAGGAGGAGGAGGAGGAGGAGGAGGGGCCCGATGCCTCGGTGGTTGGAGCCTTCCTTGTGCTGTACTGGTTAGTGTTTGGGGAGCGAGTGCTAGCTGTTGGCCGCTACTGAAAAGGCCGCGCGTGGGATCGAAAAAAATAAAATGAAATAAATACCAAGATATATAATATTCAAACAAAACCGAATAGGCCGGGGGAGGGAACAAAAACGACACGAGAGAGGTGCTAGGGTAAGTAGGTAGGTACCTAGCCATAGGTAGGTAGTGTACCTCAGGCAGTTTCCGTACGGTACCTACCTACCCAACAGCTACGTGACAAGGACACAAGGTTAAGTACCTACCTACGCAGTTAGGAGTGTAGGTAGGTAGGTAGGTAGTGTGAAGCACGAGTCCCTGGAGGCCTTGGCCTTGATACAGAATCCAGCACACTGTTCCGCAACAACCCTGTTCTTCTTCTTCTTGTCTACAGACAGGAGTAGTAGGTAGTTATGTAGTTAGTGTACGGAGTAGTAGCAATTAGGTATTATCTTCTCCCTCCTCTATCTGCACCATCTGTCTCCTTCTATCCGGCCGAGATCGATGCGAGCAGGGGGTGAGTGGGCTGCCGTACCGTACCCGACTAGAGTGGTTACGGGTCGCGAAATAGTGGGCGAAAGCCATTTTAGTTAGATGGGGCAGGAGGGAGAACCAAAAGAAGCCGAAGCAGAAAACGGGGTACGGAGTGGTGACATGAGGGATATCAAAGATGAAGGACGACACAGCGACATGGAACAACACGACACGACACGACACGACACGACACGAGGCGAGGCGTGCGCAAAGTCTTCGTACCCATCCATGTCTATGAAACAAACCGCTCTCTATCCTTCTTTCCATCTCATGTCTCTCTACGTCAGACAGTCGGACATTGGCAATCACTTGATGTCCCTTGTTTGGCGCAGACAAGGCAACCCGAGGACAACAGCGTGAGGCGTGGAGGTGGGATGAGTCGATGACAGCAAGCAACAAGCATAGGTACTTAGCTACCTGGTAGGTAGGTAGGTAGGTACCTAGGTAGGCAGAACAGAGATTTTCCTCTTCCCTGCACAGTCCTGTCCCGTCCTGTGTTTCCTTGCGCGCGTCCCCTTCCCTGATCGCTACGGGTGAGCAACCTAGGCAATGGGTAGTCAGTCGCCATCTTAGCTGGAATAATCGGTACTGTCTTGTAGTTTACGACGTAGGTTGCCTACCTACCTACAGTATATACCTAGGTAGGTGGCCTACCGTAGGTAGTATAGGTACCTACCTGGGCAATGTTGGCACGATGTACAATGGTGTACTCACTGCAATGTACCTAGCCGGGTAGGCATCTTGCGTTATCCGGCTGTTGGTCTTTTCCCTTTGGGTTCGAGTACCTACGCAGTTAGTTACGCTCAAGATGGGTTCACTCATACACGCAGGCGAACCCCTCCTCAACGGGCGTGTTTCACACTTTCTAGGCTACGCACTTTGCTTGGAACGTAAGCCCCTGTAAGGCACACAAAAGCATGAAAGGAACTGCTCTACATGCTCTGCTGTAACCTAGTGTACGAAGTACGTGTAGACAGACGCAAGAAGATTGAGGGGGGGTAAAGGAACCGGGGGAGAGGTAGGGGGGGTCTCGCAGAAAGGCCAGGTGAAGAGGAGCCAAGAGCAGGGCAAACCATCTCGTCATCACGAATGGCGCGCTCCGCGTCCGTGGGAACACACGTACGCACAGATTCACGCACACGAGGGCAAGCACGTATGTAGGTAGGTAGGTAGGTAGTAGCAGCAGCAGCAGCAAGGCAGCACAGTAGGATATATGTCACACTGGAGGGCGCCGCGCGATTGTGCAGTGTAGGCAGGTATGCGTGTGATGCGGCTAGTCGGAAGGGACGAACAAATTGAAAGAGAGGAAAGCTGGGTGGGGTTGTGGGGGCAGGATTGGGAAGGGACATGACGACGGAAAACGACAGAGAGAGAGAGAGAAGAGAAGGGGGCCAGCCGTATGGTTCGGGGGGGTTTGCATTCTTTCGCATTCGCCAGGTTCAGGGGTGTAACTGGTTACGAGATGATCAGGGGTGGAAAGAGAGAAACACGGGTCAAGAGTGGATGGCACGGAAACAGGGGCAAAGGCAGAAAGAACTGCAAGGCGGTCGGAAGAAACAATCAACAGGTGGGCGACGGAACTCAGTATCTGAGCCGAGACAAAAGGCACGGGAGAAAGAGGGCGGGGGGATAAAAAAACCATGGCCAATAATTCATGATATTAAAAACAATCAAGCCGGCACATGAAAAAGCTTGGGCCAGTTTTCAGTTTATAGTCCATCCATGGTGGATATCAGCGACCAGGTTTGAGTGGCCAGGCTACATGCAACCCCTGCCATGCCATGAATGGTGCACACAGCACAGCATACCGAGGGCCCGACGGTCACGATGGATAGTATGTTCGTGACTGGGACATCAATCGTCATCATCCATCCACCCATCCAGAACTGGGTACTCTCCCAAGCAAGGAGGCAAGGAGGCAAGCAAGCAAGCAAGCAAGCAAGCAAGCAACAGTCATACCTCTACCCAGTGATAAAAATCGGCAAGAATGACGCGCCGCGTATGAGCCCTTCCTACCCGGCAAGGGCTCCGGCCGCTAGGGGCATGCGCTAGGAAGCAAGCGAGTTGGGAAGGAGAGAAAACTGTGCCAGGCAGGAGGCAGGTACGAAGCACACTTGCTATATTTGTAGAAGGAGCGAGCGATGAGAGGGGAGGAAACATGCGGGAACGGCGCATGGCACACACTGGTTAAAGAGGTGCAACGCAGCGTAGGGAAACGTGCTCCTTGCGCCAAGGGCTAATAACGTCTGGGGTGATGAATCGACCGCCTCTCTTTTCCTTCCCGCCCGCTTGTTCTAACCTTCGTTTAATTTCTTTTACTCCTCTCTCTTCCTCAATCCGGGGTAGGGGGGAGCTGCTGCTGCTTCTTCTTCTTCTTCGTCTTCTTCTAAAAGTCAAGTGTTCGGAATCAAACTTGTTCTGGCATCATCGGACAATTGTATGCTTCCGTAACACCCCTCCCTCACACCCTTTTCCCCCTTCTTTCATTCTTCTTTTCCAGCCCAGCGTCGACCCCACCCCACTCCCAACAGTGCAGCATGCATTTCGATGGTACTACTGCATATGTACTGTACGGAACGATGGCGCAGTAATGAGCTCAGCAGCGCTAGGGGGTGCGGGAGTCTCCCGCCGTGAGGTACTCGGTCTGCACTTTTATTCATTTTTATTTATTTATTTCATTTTCTATCATTATGATTATAATTATACGGACAGACCCAAACAAGGCAGAACCAACTCGGTGGTTGATGACTGCGTCTTCATGATTGGTTGGTTTCCCACCTGAAACAAATTCAGGACTGTTCACCGACACGCCACGGGAGGCCCAGCGTTTCGAAACACGTTCAGAGAGGGAAGAATAGCCGTCCATCTTGGTTTGTGAGCCCGGCTGGCAACTGCAGCACACCTATCTCTACGCATTACTCCATCGAGGTAGTAGTGTACGGAGTACTGAACGATACACTCTTGCTGCTGCGGCAGGTGGGTGCCCTTGACGATGCCCCCTCCCCAGAGGTTGCCTGCCCTGGATATACCTGTACATCGTAAACCACAATACCACCCAAGTGCTACGTAGCAGCATCACAGGAAGGTACGTACCAAGACTTTCGGACTGTTCCTTGGAGACGCATCAAATAGGGGCCCCTTTCCTCTTACGGGTTTCTTGCGGATACTGACTGCTACTCGGAGGGTCTTACTGCGACGGGCTCCGAGGCAAGCGGTCAAAATCCAGAAGAACCTGGAGCTTCTTTTTCGCTCAGGATGCACTTGGCCAGGCACACGCACTTGGCCGTGGCAGGGGACACCCGGTTCATGCTCGGAAAGCCTTGAGAAGTTGAGATAGATACCTAATAGTGTACAAGGGTGAGCTGCAAGACGCTGCAGGGATATACCAATGACAGGCATTTTCGGTTTGGACCAGCGTTAATAACACGATGGGATATGATAATAACGGAGTGTGTCCTCTGGCAATCCCTGTTCTGATTGGGCCATGTGTGTGGTGCGTGTTCATGTTCGCGACCTCCAAAGCAGCCACCCTTCCGTGCCTGCCAACAACCCAACCCAGACCACCAGGGAGCAAAGGACGAACAATCCAAGCCTCGCAGACTTGGATGCTGACACTGCGTACTCCGTATATCACATATAAACTAGGTAGTTTACCTACGGACACATGCCCCCTCGCACGTTTCTCTCTGCGGGGCCAAGGACGGCTCGCTGATCGTCACTCTTCAACCGCAACGGGCGACCATCTCTGCTACCTTGGCATCTCAGGGTGTCAGACATGTCGTTGTCCACACTGCGTCGCCATCGCTATCTCGTATTCACTATTCATATTCAACAAACGTCTGCCTCATCACGCTTCCTATATGAACACCCCCCCCCCCCCCCC